>WIGN01000333.1:0-46776 GCA_014235955.1 Colletotrichum sojae | reverse complement strand
CATAACTAAGCTATCTGCCGATAGCTTGGTTATCTGACCTTTTGGGCGAGCGGTGGGCTGTACCGTTCCTTACAGTACGTAGCTATTAGTAACTAACTGGTCGTAACAATATAGCTAAAAGAGCCTTAGAATAACATATTATTATAGAACAGCCCCCTAAAGTCAAATCCATTATCAAAAAGGTCGTTCCAAGGCATGTCTACGCTCGGTGTCGTCTGATTAAGCTCGCTATGTCGGCTCTTTAGCCCGAACCAGCTCATAAACTCGGTGTCGATGCCTCCCTCTACGACGACCTCTGAGGCAAAGATTGCCGTAGTGGCCGCACCAAGCCGCTGCAGGATGGCCGCGCTTCTCTCTCCCACTGTTCTCCCATTAGACATGCTCCTCAGCAATGTGCAGCAGATGCCGATGTTGGACTCAACCACCTCCCGGGTGAGTTCTGCCCTGAGTGCCGAGCTCGCTCGGAGGGAGTAGAGCATGGTTACCGCCGCCATGAAGAGAGAAGTCAACGCCACAAACGAATACGTAATGCGGTTCTTAGCGTGGAGGGAGCTGTAGTTGATGATGAGACTGATCGCTGAGTCGGCGCAGAGGCGAATAGCGTCGAGGGAAACCGACCCCGGTGGGGAGGCGTGGGACGGCTTGTACAGGTTCATGACGGCTTGGTGGTATGCGATCTGGAACCACTCAGAAGTCTGGTTCATGCACGCCGGGTTGATGTATCTGGGTGCAGAAACGAGCCACTGATTGAGCTGGGCGTAATATTGAGAGCATAGGGTAACAACGCTGTCTGCAGTCAACGCCGTGTCGCCCGCCGAGTGGATGGCCTTGTAGATGTCGGCGTTGAGGCGGCGAAGCTGGATGATGTGGAGGAACGTCGACATGTCTCGTGGGTCTGAGACCAGTGCTGATAGAGGAAGAGACGGGTCGCCTTGCTGGGAGATGAGGGCCTCGTCCGTCAGGCATAGTGGTAGGGGCATGGTGATATCTGAATCCTGGATGCCGAGAGGCCTGCCCATCGTGATGCAAATACTGCGGTCCATGGTGTAAATACACCAGAAGAGGCGCTTTGCCATCTCGTCTTCCAGCAGTCCTTGTCTACCTAATGATTCGCGGCGGTGGAGGTTGATGCCGACGGCGAGCCGGAGGGCAAGACCGGTGGTGTGCCAAAGATCTATCGCCTGAGGTTCGTAGCATCCGTACATGCTGAGAAGGAATAGACATTGGATAGCATCCAGGTCATCAGTCGTGAGAGCATGGTTCAGCTTCCTGATGGCAGAGCGGAAGTAGCTTTGATGTACTGCCTGGCGGGACGGGCTTGAGCGGTTCTTCTCTGATGCCCCGATTGCGAGCACCATGTTGACGATAAAGGTTGAGAGTTCGCTGGCCGAGTCGCCCCGTGATGTGACGGGAAGGTAATGTTTCTGCATGAATGTTGGCCTATGCAGGACTGGGTATTGGGGCCATCGTCGGACGAAGAAGATGTCGACTAGCTCAAGCCGTCCCTCCTCAGATAGCAACGTGGTAATAGGATCGTCGTTGGTCTGTGGAGTTTCGGTGGCAACTAGTCCATCCCAGAGCCGCCAGGGGCTGCTCAGGAAGCTGACTTGGTCGGCTTTACTTGGTTCTAGGCGCGGAAATGTCGGCAACAGGATTCGAGAGGTAACCAATCCGACAGGCGGCTGTGCCTGGGCAGAGGCAGAGGCAGTGGTAGTGGTGGTGGTGATGCTGGCGTCCAATTGCCGTGGCACGGCGCTCAACTGGACACGGATCAGATTATTCTCGTTCTCTAGCTCGCTGACCCTCTCCCGTAGCGCAGCACATTGGCAGTCGATTTCGGGCCTAATCACCAGCCGTTCTGATGGGATGCACGTCGCCTGGGCCACATCGCATGGGCCGCACACCGGAAGCTTCCCGTCACACTGGCGAACTTCGGTTAGTCTGCGGACATTGAGGCCTCTTTGGGAACTGGATTCATTCACGGACCTTCTGCTTTCGCTTGCGGCACCTCTGGCAGGCGGCACTGCTCCGTTTGAGGCCACGTCTGTGAACAGCCGGCCGGCGACGTTCCGACCCCCCGGGCGTAGGCAGACCGTCCGTCCCGGGCGATCGGGGGCTCGTCGACCCTTCCTCCATGGTTGCTTCGGAAGACGAAGAGTTTTCCGAGGAGTTTGCCGAAAAAGACGTTGTCTTTCAATTGGTATGCGGGGCTGCCGGGGTTCTTGTTCGGGATAAGGGAGGAGGAAAGATTGCGAGTAGGAGGAGCGGATGTGGCCGATGCTCCCGGTCCCGTCCCGATGTCTCAGTGTCGGGTGTGGCGCATGGGCGGATGCATCCGAGGCACAGTCCGCTCTCGTGGCTCGGGCTCGGGCGTTATAGACCGAGACGCGCTGCGCTGGTCTGGGGAGGCCCAGGGACTTCGATCTGGATGCGTCCGCCGAATACAACCTACGTCATTACTTGATTGAGTATTTGCCTTTTAAGACGACCTGAAAGTCACTGACTATGCAAACTATCATGGGAAGTGTCGGGATCTCTCGCCAGTTAAGGCTTCCTCGGGTAGCCTGGGACACCCATGTTCACGTCTTTAATTCGGCTCTTGGGTCTTTCGCACCGGATGTCACCTACACGCCGGCCCAAGCGCCCCTCTCCGAGCTCGTGGCCTTCACCAGATCATTAGCACAAGACTCTTTACCCACAAACCTGGTTCTGGTTCGGCCATCGCCGTATGGCACCGACAACTCCGTCCTGATCAAGGCTCTCGAGAGCCTCAGTGCCTATCCGCACATCCATGCAAGAGGCACCGCCGTGGTCGATCTCAGAACCGTCACCGATGAAGAGCTCTGGGCACTGCATCGGGCTGGGGTCCGAGGGCTGCGCCTGAATAAGATGGCATCCAGTGATGCTCATGGTCCACAACTTCTCATCAAAGAGATTACCTAAGCAGCTGGGCGTATCAAAATGCTGTCTGACTGGAAACTTCAGCTCTTTGTATCGGGAAAAGCTTGGGATGGTGGGTTTAATGGCACAAGTCACTCTTGTTGCAAGTGACTAACTAATCGCTGATAAATTTCTATGAAACCATTCTTCATCTTTCTATGCTTGTCATCGCGGACCACGTTGGCGGCATGATGGGATTTTCTAAGCTAGGTTTAGATGCCTCATATGCTACACAGCAACCCGGCTATCTGTCGTTGATGGACTTGGTGAAGAGGAGAGAGGTGATAGTCAAGATTTCCGGTCTGTACAGGTTATCTTCCGAGGCGACCACTGGGCATCATGATCTTGAGCCGGTAATCCGCGATTTGGCGAAGAGGGTCCCTGATAGTCCGATCTATGCTAGTGACTGGCCTTATACTGGTTATGGCTCGGCGAGGACGGCAAGAAAACCAGGTTAAATTGAGGAGTTGCAATAGGTGGACAACCATACCACCCTGGCAAGCCTTAGAGACTGGTTGGGAGATGAGGCAACGTGGATAAAGATGATGACGACAACGCCAGCCCAGTTGTTTTACACATAGCGTCTCATTTCCGCCGCAATAATGGTCATCTACCTACTCGGAATACCATCAATATGTGCTTGAATTGATGTATCCAAGTTTCAGCACTCATTTATGAATATGGAGGCTATAGTATTCATGCATGCTATCTAATAATTACATGACTATATCACCTATCCGATTGATGAACGAACACCTAGACACTCGGTACCCCAGTCCGCGTTAACAAGAATCGCCCGTATAGAGGTGATGAAAGCTCATAACTTTGCAAAAGCCCTTCCCACCACTGCCAAAGATATCTTAAAAGACGCATGGGTTGATATTCTACATCTTCACAATCTTTCAGAGCACTTGCCATCACCGCTGGGACTACCGCCGTACTTCTATCTCGCGAGCCTTTAGCTCAGTGTCTTTGTCCAGAAAACCGACCCCGTAACCATCCTCCAACACGCCCTTGTCGGAAGGTTCTCTCATGCGGTACATCGGACGCTGGAAGATAGCCTCCATCTCCTCAAGGCTGAGTCCGCTCGTCTCCGGCACAAAGAAGAGCGTATAGAGTAATGCAATTATGCACCACGCGACGAAGAACAGGAACGCACCCCAGGTGTCCATACCTAGCGCTGAGAAGGCTGGGAGTTGCCTTTGTGATTCCAAAGTAGAAGAGCCAGTGAAAACACTGCGACAACGCGCCGCCGAAAGTCCGGATGCGATTCGGCCAGAGCTCCGCGCCAAAAAGGTACGCCGAGGGCTGGATGTAGATCACCCCAATGGCAACGTCTGATGAACCCGCGGGCATGTCCTCGGGGTTGGGAACGAAGTAGCGCAGGTATCCAGCCAGGTACGCGTGGCACATGGCTTGGATAGTGATGCCGATCATGAGGCTTGCGGCGGCCTACAACATCAACAAAGACGAGAGAGGCAGTGACGCAGCAGGCCAGGTTAGCGACGGCTTAGAGGCCAGTGGAATAGACCCTGACATCAGATCCTTGTACTCTGATCAGGCCAAGAACTGTCGGCAGATAGTTTGTGATGGAGTTGGCACCGGAGAACTGGGCCAAGATGTACGCGATAATTGTGAGCTGGACGCGACGGAGGTTGGGGCGCACGGTGAACGTCTCTTTCATAATGGCCCAGTAGCCCGTGTCGACCGCCTGTTGGTTTTCATCATCCATCTGTAACTCCAGTTGCTCGATCTCTTCTTGGAGGTATGGATGATCCGCAGCGATTCCGCGAAGCTTGATTGGAGCCGCTAGGGCTTCCTCGCGCCTGCCTCTCAAAGCCAGCCAGCGCGGGTACTCGACAGAGATGAACGACATAAGAACTGCGATGGCTGGGATGATTGTCTGGACAAACCAAGGAATCTGACACTGGAGACTTTTGTTGGCTAGGATGCTCTGATTGCGCCCGAACACGGTGAAGATGCCCAGGGCCCGGCCGCCGAGCATGCAGACGTTGAACCATAGCGTCATGAGGCCGCGAACCGTCTTTGGGGATAGCCATGGGTTCCATTACTGTGCATGTACTAATGCCCAGGCCGGCGAGAACTCGGCCGAGGTATAGAACGCCATGGTTGCCGTAGGAGAAGCAGGAGATTAGGGATCCCACGGCATACAGGATATGGTATAATCTGATGGACCAGAGCCGGCCGATGCGGTCGTTGAGAAATAAGGAAAGGAAGGCTCCTACGCCTGCGCCGATGTTGACGAAGGAGATTAAGTTCGATATGGTCGCTTTACCGGTTTGGCCGTCGAGGTGATACTCGCGGCGGACGGAGACGAGTTCGGTGATAGACGCTGCAGAGCCCTCGTCCCAGCCTCGTAGGTGTTAGAAGTTGTCTTCAAGCGCCTTTCCCCTATATAATCTTGCATGGACATACCTTTGGGTGTTCCTCCGAGGGCAAATCCAATAACGGTGACAAAGAGATGCCAGTTGAAGGTCTCCGAGGGTAGTCCTTTGACAGCCCGGACGTACTTGGACAGACACGTTTCGGAAAAGGCTCCCATAGTGAAGATATGGGAGGATACGGGCTATCAACTGTTAGAGGCTAAGGTCTATCGATATACGTCAGATTCTTGCCATATGCCCTCCGGGATACTAGGCATCTTAACCTTTTCCAGTTCCAGTCAGTCGTCTAGGTACCATCCAAGTCCTTGCCCTACTCACGAGTAGAGTGTCAACCCCGCGTTTCCCCAGAGTCTACTCTGGATTACCCCAATATCGATCAGCTTGGTGTCGGATCGTATCCAGGCCACCTCTAACGTCTGACCTTAGCAGCGGTTATCGGATACATCCGTCGGTTCAGCGCCGATAACTAGCATTGCCTTGCCATATGGGACAGTATCACCGTTAGAGCTGCATGTTTCCGCCCTCTTAATATAAGGCAAGGTGTACAGATCCCGCGAAGTTTTACTACCAATCATTTCTCATTGATTGTAAATCATCACCATGTTGCGAATACCAACTTCCCCACGGGCCTTGGCGGCTAATTCCGGCCGCGCCAGACATACAGCTCGGGGACTTGCTTCTGTGCATGAGGGGTCGCCCTTCACGGCACCCCTCAGTCGATTTGAGCAGGATCAGACCATCGACTACAAGGAATTCTCACAGAAAGTGAAGCTTGCACGAGCCTTGTTGGTGACCCAGAAACATCCCTGGACGGTAGAAGACGTACTAACAGTCTCCAGCAACGGCCGGCCCCTCACCTATGCTGAGAAGGTTCTGGCTGCACATCTCGACAACGTCGAAGATGTCAAGCTCGATCGTAAGAGGACACAGCTATCCCTTCGGCCCAGGAGGATCGCATGTCAAGATGCCACCGCGCAGATGGCCATCATCCAGTTCATGTCAGCCGGCCTCGACACGACGGCCGTGCCTACGACAATTCACTGTGACCACCTGATTGTCGGAAAGGAGGGCCGAGACTCTGACCTTCCCAAGGCGCTGGATACCCATCGTGAAGTCTACGACTTTCTGTCCAGTGCAGCACGACGATACAGCATGGGTTTCTGGAAGCCTGGTGCCGGCATCATTCACCAGGCCGTGCTAGAGAATTACGCGTTTCCTGGCGGCATGATGGTGGGGACAGACTCGCATACTCCTAATGCCGGAGGTATGGGGATGGTTTCCATTGGGGTTGGAGGCGCTGATGCTGTCGACGTGATGGCTGGGCTACCCCTTGAGCTAACGACACCTGGTGTCATCGGGGTACATTTGACCGGGCAGCTGTCTGGGTGGGCGACGCCAAAAGGTGAGAGAAGGGCACCGATCTGATTAAGGAGGAAGTTTCCTTTCTGACCTTTCTAGACATCATCAATTACCTGGCGGCTATCCTGACTGTCAAGGGAGGCACCGGGAATGTCATCGAGTTCTTCGGACCTGGCGCGGCAACACTATCAACTACGGGTAAGGCGACTGTGACGAATATGGGAGCCGAGACAGGCGCAACAACATCTATCTTTCCCTACTCAGAAGCCATGGCTGAGTATCTGGAGGCAACTAATCGGCCTGAGATTGCAAAAGCGGCACGCCTCGCCGCCCCGGAGCTGCAGGCCGATCCTGGCGCCGAATACGATAGGGTCATAGAGATCAACTTGTCCTCTCTTGAGCCACGCATCAACGGTCCTTTCACGCCAGATCTATCAACTGGTGTTTCCAAATTTTCCGAAACTATTAAACGCGAAGGCTGGCCAAACAAGTTGACTGCAGGACTCATCGGATCGTGCACCAACTCCTCGTTTCAGGACATGACGAGGGCGGCCAGCCTGGCCAGACAAGCGCTCGATGCAGGTCTGAAGCCGAAGATGCCGCTATTGGTATCTCCTGGCTCGGAACAAACGAGAAAGACATTAGAGGAGGCGGGCTGTCTCAAAATATTCGAGGAGCTCAACGCCACCTTGTTGACCAACGCTTGCGGGCCATGCTGTGGCTCCTGGGATCGGCAGGACATGAATAAGGTGAGATAATCCGTGATGTTTGACGTCGAGGAGATCGCTCATGTGCCTTACAGGGGACCGAGAACTCGATCATAACGAGCTACAACCGCAACTTCACAGGCCGCCTCGATAGCAATCCCGCCACACACATTTTCCTGGCGTCGCCTGAGATGGTCATGGCCAAGATCTTTTCCGAGGATCTCGGGTTCAACCCCCTCACAGACGCCATACAGACTGCTGAAGGTGAAAACTTCCGCTTCCAGCCACCGCAAGGGGACGCTCTGCCAGCGACCGGGTACGCCAATGCAGACTATGTCTATATCCAGCCGCCATCATCAGGCCGAGAAAGCATCAAGGTCGAGATCTCCGAGACGTCAGAGCGTCTTCAGAAACTAACACCGTTCCCGGCTGGCATAGCCTCAGATCTGGAGAACTGCGTCATCCTAATCAAAACCCAGGGGAAGTGTACAACTGATCACATCACGCCCGCAGGCCCCTGGTTTCGCTTTCGCGGCCATCTCAGCAACATTGCGAACAACACATTGATCGGCGCGGTGAATGCCGACAACGGAAAGGTCAACCGTGTTACGAACCAGATTACAGGCGAAGAGGGCGATACCCCCGGCACGGCGAGGGCGTACAAGGACGCCGGCCAGACATGGGTCGTCATCGCGGACCACAACTACGGTGAGGGTTCGTCGCGAGAGCATGCCGCCTTGCAGCCGAGGTTCCTGGGCTGTGCGGCCATCGTCGCGAAGAGCTTTGCCCGGATTCACGAAACAAATCTGAAGAAGCAAGGTGTCCTGCCGTTGACTTTCACGGATGAGGAGGCCTACGACCGTATCAAAGGCTCTGATCGGATTGGTATAGTGGGCGTCACGGATCTGCGGCCAGGGAAGAATCTCATCCTCACTGTCACTCCGGAGGGTGCTGGAAAAAGGTGGATAACAGAGGTCAAGCACACTTTGACTGCGGAGCAGGTTGAGTACTTCAAGGCTGGGAGTGCGTTGAACTTGATGGCTCAGAGGAAGGCTATGGCCGGCGATGAGATGGAAAGAATGTAACAGCAACGTAATGAACATGTCCAATGGTGGTGCCCTTGCAGGAACCCTCAAAATAGTGCTTGAATATCTTTTGCATACTCCTGGTGTGGAGGAGCATGGGCTCCTCCCTAGGCCTCCTAGGGCCTCTTCAGGCTCCACGGCCTGCAGCCACCTTCTTCCCTCTAGATACCACAATCGACCCTCACAACGAGGCCTCTTGCGCCTCAACACCTGGTACATACCTCCTCTCGGAAGAATGAGGAGACTATTACTTCCAATAAACTGTCCCATCCATCAATCTCCTCGCGGTCCTAAACACAGTCGCAGCTTGCAAAAGACCCTCCCCGTCAAACTGGGCCGCAACATCCAAGGTTCCGCTTGCGTGTCGAATGGTAACCTCTGATCCGTCTGAAGCCCCCACAAGACATTCAGCCAGTGTGGTTCCACTAACATTCACAGCTGCTGCCGCCGCCATGGCCACCGTAACCGGGATGGCCTTGTGTGGTTGCCCGACCGACATGGCCCTCACTGTGATGGTATTGGGCACAGAGTCCTTCGGCTTGGAGACTATGCCGACCTTCGGCACGCTACCGGGAACCGTATCCTCCGTTTCCGCCAGACCCATCGTAACGCCGGCTTCGCGACGGATGGACTCCAGCCTCTCGCACAAGGTCGAGTGACGGTGAATCTGCTCGGGGGTCAACTCCCCGTCGATCCCAAGCTCCTGAGCAGCAACGAAGACACATGGATTGCCAGCATCGACGCAGGTTGCACGCACACCCGCTATCATCTCCCGCATTTGGCCGGTGGGAAACAACTTCCCGGTCCTGGAACCAGCAGGATTGACAAAGTTCAGCGCAACGCGCGCGGCTGTTCCCGCTACCCCATCAATGGCAAAGTCGCCCTGGGCAGCAGCTTCGCCGTTGATGACCGGGAAGGTGGCCTCGATGATCTTGTTAGTATTGGTGTTATTAAGTCGCACAGTTGCCTCGGTTGCTTCCGGGCTAACGATGAAGAGTCCGGAATCAACGGCGAAGGGACCGACCGCTGCAGACATATTGCCGCAGTTACTGGAGTAGTCGACACAAGTGTTGTTGATGCCGATAGAGGCGAAGGTGTAGTCGACATCTGCTTCGGGGAGGTCGCTTTTACCAACCACGCAGACCTTAGACAAACTTGAGATGCCGCCGCCGAGGCCGTCGAGTTGCCGGCCATAGGGGTCTGGACTGCCGAGGATAGAGGGGAAAATACCGGCCCAGTCATCTTGGTCCTTGGGCAGGTCTTTCGTCAAGAGCATAACGGCTCGTGAGGAGCCGCCTCGGTAGTAGGCCGCAGGAAGCCTGTTCTGTTTCCTAGTTGCGGCGGTGGAGTACGTTCTCAGAGAGTTTCTGAGGCGAAGCGCTCGAGGGAGAGGCTGTAGCGGGGCGAAGGATTTGGCAATCATACTGGTGTACGTAGTGATAAGGTGCGGCTTGATGGGATGATGGATGTGAGTTTCAGGGGCAATGCGACCAATCGTGGTAATAACCATGCCTTGCTAGAGAGAACACATTTCTTTTGTACACAGATCGGGGGTAGTCCGTCGGCTACTTCCTAAAACGCTCGATGGCGTCCCCCATCGGAGTTCCTTCGTCCAGAGCCGCAAACGTCTTCTTGTCAATCTCATATCGCTCCTGGCACAGATTTATCACGCGCTCAGCGAGTGAAGGAGGGACAATAACGACTCCATCCTCGTCGCCCACTAGGATATCGCCCGGATTAATCCACAGGTCGCCCTTGTACTGGACAGGGATATTAATCGCCGAGGCTCGGGTGAACGTGTTCGATCCTAGAATGGAGGTGTCTCGAGAGAAGGCCTGAATAATTGATGTCAGATCCCGGTTCGGTTGATAAGAAAGACCTGGGAAACCTACCGGAAAGTTCTTCTCGCGGTGCTCAGTCACATCGCGGATCCTTCCGTCGACGACAACTCCGCCCGCACCAAGATACTTAGCCCGCGTCGACATCAGACCACCCCAGCACGCTGAGTACAGCCCCTTTGGCTGCTGGATATACATGATCTTTCCGGCCTGATTATAGTCTACAAAATGCTTCTGTGGCTTTGGTGATGCTGTATCGCTGACCTCGACCATCTTGACCGTTACCGTGGGGCCGATGATGCGCCCGGGCGACCTCATCCGAAGGCCATCGAGGAAGCCGCCGTACGGGTAACGCAGCTTGACCAGCGCATCGCCAATCTGGAGCACGTCAGCGAGAAGGGCACATTACCAGGTCGACCTTTGAATCTCTCACGTCGCAGCTGGTAAATTTGGCAAGGCAGTTGATGAGGCCCGAGGAAGCCGTCATGCTGGTTGTTTGAAGATGTTGTGAAGAATGGTTGATGATAATGGTTCTTTGAAGCAGTAGCTTAAAGACCCTCCCTCAGTATAGCGTCGGACGGACCCCGACCTGAGCCAGCCGACGGTCGGATCCGTCCACCGGACCTGGTGGGGTGGCCGGATCGGATGGTTCCGATACTAGTTCCGATGCTAGGTGGAAGAACCCCGAAACTACGGAACGATCCAACAAAGACAGGACAGCATGGATGCCAGCTACCAAAGCCGGCCTTCACCACTGATGATGTACTAAAGTGTGGACTGGGCCTTTTCTTGTTGTCTTTCATGTAAAGTAGCGGTTAAAGCAAAGGAAACCATGGCCACACTGCAAGTACAAGCGACCCTGCAGCAAAAGACACTGCCTACTACTACCTCCCAGAAGCGCAAGACGCCATGGAGGAACCTTGCGATCGGAGCTTTTATGAACATCTTTCAGGGTAGATGCAATATGGAACCATCTTGATCATGAATCGTCCCTAATGCATACTTTTCTTCTATTAGTCACGACACTAGGCCAGCCTATGGAAGTAATCAAGACGCACGTAAGTCCAGCCCAAGCCCCAATTCGTCACAATGCGGTTGTGATGCAATGCTGACAACAGCGACAGGCTGGTGCCAACAGAAGTGACTCGCTGGCGGATGCGATCAGAAAGACATGGGCGCGAGCTGGACCTCGTGGTTTTTACCAGGGTCTGATTCCATGGGTACGATTGACAAGAGACGGACGCGCCTCATGCTGAATCTGGACCTCGACTGACGCCTGTAGGCCTGGCTTGAAGCTTCGACTAAAGGATCTATCCTCATTCTCACTTCCACTGAAGTAGAGCACTGCGCAAAAGCTCATTTCGGTACTAGCAATTCCATGGCAGGCGTCCTCGGCGGTATCGTTGGTGGCGCTGCTCAGGCATACCTGACCATGGGCGTCACAACTTGCATGAAGACAGTCGAAGTCACTCGGAATAGGGACGCCATGTCTGGTGCCAAAGTCCCCGGAACCATCGCGACCTTCTTCGAGATCTTGAGGACGAAGGGCATCCGGGGTGTCAACAGAGGCGTCAACGCTGTCGCCTTGCGCCAGGTCACAGGCTGGTCTTCACGGATTGGCATCTCTCGCTTCGCCGAGGGGAATATCAGACTGTTGACCGGCAAGGGCGTGGATGACAAGCTCAGTTTTGCCGAGAAGATCGCCGCGTCCACCATTGGCGGGGCACTGTCCTGCTGGAACCAGCCGTTTGAGGTCCTCAGGGTCGAGATGCAGTCACTCAAGGCTGACCCAGCACGGCCTGCTTCGCCGACAATGGTGAATACTGCAAAGCACATCTTGCAGACGTCGGGTCCTCTGGGATTCTTCCGAGGTGTTGTGCCGAGAATCGGTGTGGCCGCTTGGGCGACCATCTGCATGGTTGGGTTTGGGGATATTGTTAAGGATGTAGTTGCAAACAGGGTCAGCACGTAGAGCGGAATGAAGACGGGGATCAGAGGATAATAAGAGGGTGGAAGGAACGGTGAACACCACAGGCAAAGAAATGGAAATGAGCTTCTCTGAACCGTTATTGACTCGGCGATACTCTTAGGCCGGCTTTGTAGAAGTACTCTGTAAAAATCCCGATGCCTTGCTCCCCAAGTTCCGATAGGGAATAGGGAAGACCTTAGAACATAGTGGAAGCGGGAAATCTGTTCGTTGTGGGCGCGAAACCCGTCACCGACGAGGCCGTCGTCCCCTCCGCACTGCGCGCCGTCCCCTTCCCGCCGGCCCTGGGCGGCGACGTCGTCGACCGCCGCGTCGTCTTCCACCACAAGGACGACCTGTAGAAGATCAACACAACAACAGGCAGAACCACATCTTGATCAACATACCCCACAGCACCGTCAAGGTCTGGGAGATCGAGAACGGCAGCAGCGGCTCGTTCCACCCGGTCCACATCCACATAGTCGACTTCCACATCGTCAAGAAGAGCACTTGGGTCAAGATGAGGCGCGTCACGAGGGCCGAGGTTGCTGCGGATGGATTGAAAAGGGGAAAAAGCTACCAAGCTGCAAAAGCTTGCCGCTAATCGCGAGCTTTTCGTCTTTTAATCGGACGAGATCCGGGGGAAAGACGCGACCAATGCATTGGTTGTAGGGGCAAGAATGGGTCAGGGAGGCACGGAGTTATTCGTCAATGGACGTAGGATATGTGGAGATTAAAGGCTTAGCAAACAGTCATGGTGTTTTGCTTCCCAAGGGATCACAATAGTTACCGTATAGACGGCGGCGGTGTTTCGCGTGGGGCTGGGCTTCGGGGGTTAATAAGCATCGGTTCCGCGGAACCTAGCGACATAATACCGAGTTTCGCTCTTCGACATCTTCCTCTCAGCATTTGACCTCCTTCTCATTGAGTTCATCCAAGCGAACAACATCGATCCACATAGTTTCTAGTAACGGCACAATGGAGAAGAGTATCCGTAAGGTAAAGCGCAAAATGACCCAGGTATTATTACTTGTCCAGGCATATTGCTTACGGTATCCCGACAGGCCTGTGATCTCTGCTATCGCAAGAGAATCAAGTGCGACGGCAAACAACCGCGATGCTCGAACTGCCAGGTGTATTCCAGCGATTGCACGCACAAGGCAACCAGCCGGCAGAAGAAGAGAAAGAGGTCGAAGCTCCTAGAGCCCGCACATGGCAGCCAGCAGCAGCAACAACAACAGCAACATGCAGTGCAGGTCGAAGAAGAGTCCCGCGACGAGCAAGGATCGAGGCCGCCCAATTCGTCCAAGCGCCTGTTGTCGCCGACACCCAGTATTACCAGTCAGAGTCGGCGACGCATGCCCCTCCCACCGCAAGACGTCGTCCGCCACGTCATTGACGTCTATCTTTCGAGCTTCAACGCCATCTTGCCCCTCTTCCACCCTCCCTCTCTGTACCGAACCGTGGACGACTGGTATCGCCAGCCAGCCGACGCCAAGCAGCCCTCGTGCTGGGCCGCAATCAACGTCGCCCTCGCCCTGGCCCAGTGTCACGGTTGCGGCCGCCTGAGCCCGGCGGTTGCCCGGGCCGTCGACGTCGCCGAGTGTCTCCAAAACGCCCAGTCTGTCCTCACCGACGTCCTCGCGGGGGACCCGGATCTGCGGACGGTGCAGATCCTCCTCGGCCTGGGCATGCTCTTCATGGGCGCCAAGCTGGGTGACGCCCGCCCGCCCATCATCTTCGTGTCCACCGCCGTGAGGCTCGCGCAGGCCATGGGCATGCACCGCAGGGACTCCTACGACGGACTCACACCAAACGAGGCCTTTCAGCGCAGGCGCGTCTTCTGGATCGCTTACATCCTTGACAGGGACGTCGTTGCGCGGACGAGACAGGCACCCATACAGCACGACGCAGACATGGACCTCGATCTGCCACCGAATGAGGATGAGGTGGGAGTAAGAGCGGGATTGGGTGATGCCGACGTCGATTTAAACGCTGGATTTGTCCATGTTGCATGTAATGGTACATTCGGGGAGGGGGCCATGACCAGGTTCAACTTGTTCCGTGCCCGTATCGAACTCGCGCAAATCCAAGAGCGCGTGTACGACTGCGCCTTCTCCGTCAGGGCGCGCTACATGGATGCCGGCGAGTCGACAAGACTTGCTCAGGGCATCAAGCTCTCCATCCGGCAGTGGAAGGCCCGGCTGCCGGCTGCCCTCCGCGTTGACGCTCTCCTTTCCCAAGCCGACAACGAAAGCGGGGACGACAAGAACAACACAAGCAGCAGCAGCGCCCCGAACCTCCCGACCGTCATGTGCTACATGCACTCCCTGATCACGGTGTGCCTCGGGCAACTGTGCCGCGTCAACTCGATGGAGGTCCAGTGGATCGAAAAGGTTCTTTCCTACGCCCGTGGCACGAGCTTAGGAGATGGCGAGACGACGACAACGACAACATCGTCCTTTGCGTCGTCGGTGTCCCCGCCGGCTCCGCCACAAGGGTGGAATGGGCTGGTACGCGAGTGCCGCGACTTCATGTTGCTCTTCCAGAGCATCCGAAACAAGACCCCTGAATTTATTAATGTCCAGCTGTGCCCCTTCACGTCGGCTCTCATCTGCCTCTCTGTCAACTCGTTTCTGAGTTTCGAAGGCGATAATAGGCTGGCTGACGAGCGGCTCATGGCTGAGTCTGCCGCAATGCTGGGCCGGTACAACGAGCTGACGCAGTGCGCAGCCATTGCCAAGGTGCTGGAGATGCACACGGAACTTGACTGGCATATCATGCTGCTGACAACTGGGCTCGTGGTGTAATAGTTGCTCTTCTTAAACCCATATGTATGGCTAGTAATCAGCTGAAATATACGTTTCCTTTCAGATAAAACACGACGAGTGGCGGCAAACTTGTGAGAATCATGTCTTTTCGACAAGCATACGATGAACAGTGTTATTCCCGAAAGAAGCATTTATAATACGAACTTTGAGACTTCAGTTCCTTCCCAGATAGATCGGACACAATTGGAACCGAATCAACGAATAGAATATACTAGTTCTTCTCACATAGCGTAAGCCGCTTTTTAGTCGCCCTTCGACGTGCGAAAAGACAAGGCTTTTTGGGCTCCAACAATCATCCATCTCTTAATTTGCAACGGCTCGGAACATGCGGTTACGGCCGATCGACGGAGTCACTATAACACTCGGTGAAATCATCAATCCAGCCTCCCGTCACCTGAGCTGCGAGGTTCGAGGTTCCGCGGAACCACGGTGACAAATCCTGATCGACGCCCAGCTCGTCCCACCGGGGCATCCAGAGAGCACGTATTAAAGACGTGCCTTCCCCCTCGGGGCCTACAGCTTCAATACCACCATTCTCAGTACCACCAATCCGGCGTGTGAAGTTATTCTTCCGATCCCGCATCCTCTCCCCCAAGATACGAACAGAAAACCCACGCGGCAACCAGGAGTCAGCAAAATGCCACCAGCAGAGAAACCCCGCACCATCGTCGTCGTCGGCGCCACGGGAAACCAAGGCGGCGGCGTCGTGGCCGCCCTCCTATCCTCCACCCACTCGGACTGGCACGTCCGCGCCCTGACGCGGGACCCGACCTCTTCCAAAGCCAAAGCCCTCGTCAACGAGCACCAAGCGCACGCCTCCTCCGGCCGTCTTGTCCTCGTCCAGGGCCACGTTTACGACCCAGACAGCCTCCGGTCCGCGTTTGCAGGCGCGCACGGCGTCTTCGCCATCACTGCTGAGGTCTGCCCCGGGAAGATCGTCTTTGAGGAGGCGGAGATGGCGCACGAGATCGAGGCGGGCCGCAACATGGTCGCGGCCGCGGAGGAGGCCGGCGTCGCGCACTTCGTCTTCAGCAGCCTGCCAGACATGGTCGAGGTCACCGCCGGGCGGTTCCCCGGGATTCACCACATGAACAATAAGCATGCCGTCGAAAAGATTGCCAAGGAGTATTTGGGCGGCGTAACTTGTCTCATTCCCGGTTCGTGTTTTGCTTTTATCCTGAATAGTTTCCCTCCTAGATTGGATCCGGACTCTAACTCTATTGTTTGGTATTTGCAGGCTTCTTTTATACCAATATGAAGTGGCCTCACTACACCAAGCGCCTGTGTAAGTATTGTCTCTTTTCCCCCATCAATACCTCCCTGGTGTGTAAGGTAGGTGTGAACTAGCCTATTGGTATGCTAACCCTCCACTAGCAAACGGCGTGGTCCGGTTCTGCACTGCTATTCCCAGCAAGCAGGTCGCGCAGTGGACCGACCCGAGTTACGACATGGGTAGTTTTGCAGCAAGTAAGTTGAAAATGCACACCCAGGCCATTCCAACCCAGTCTCACTTAAGTGTGCCGTCTTCCGCTGTCAGAGAGATCACCAAGTGCTGACTATAGCCATGGCAGAGGTGTTTGATCTCGGCGTCGACAAGACCGCGGGCAAAACCTACCTCGTCATGAGCCCGCCCATCACGTCCGAGGAGATGGTCGAGACGTTCACGAGGGTCACCGGTCAGCCCGCGGTGCATGATCCCATCACCCCGCGAGAGTTCGGCGAGGCGACGGCCCCTTTCGTCGGCCCTGGTTTTCAATCGGACGCGCAGCAGATGATGGAGTGGGCTTCAGTGACGCCGGCGGACAAGGTCTGCTTCGGGGCCATGGAGCGGCACGAGGATATCTCGCCCGAGCTGGGACTCAAGGCGAGCTCCTTTGAGGAGTGGCTTCTGCGGAGTGGGTGGAAGGGGCCCGAGTGATGGTTTTGGGTGGCTTGGAAGCCATGGATTACTTGATATCATGTCACAATTGGTTTTGTACTGCCACAATGTAGGTAGCTTCGCGTTCGAAGTTGCCAGATCGATACTCTGAAATTAGACCACAATGGTATGGATTCTACTGGCGTCCAATAAGTCTATGAGCACCTTTTATCTTAGCTACTAAACTATCAAAACGAGCGTTCTACAAGATCGTTCGGGGTACCTATGTTAACGTTAGTTAAAGTAGGTGCAGCAGTGACTTGCGCGAAAACCTGGATCTGCACTGGCCCAATTGTTTTTCTGCTGCTACTATTGCCCGGCACTATTGCTGTTGTCTGTCATCGTCGTTGTAGTCCGTCATCGTCGCGGTGTGTTTGTCGCTTGTCTCAGCTTGTTTCTCGGTATTATCAACCTCGCCGACTCCCCCCACTCTCTCATAGCTCCGCGACACTTCTCCTGGTTTCATCAGCGTTACCGTCCTTTTTAATTAAGCCTTGCGATAAGTCCTTGCAGTGTGGCCCGCTACACGATAAGGACCTGGCAAATATAAAGCAAGGAGTAATGTTCTACGCGCCGAAGTTAGTCACAGCTCTGCAGTTCAAGTCGCTCAGCATGCCGGGAACGAAGTTCACAATGCATCACGCGACATGAAGAGAGCTCGCTGCTGCCCAGCCCAGATACTAAGGTCTAGGTCAGTCTTGAGAATAGCAGCTCGTGATATTTTACACTGGAACATTTCTTATAATTCTGGAAGCAATACAATACCACGTTGCCGCAAAGATCTTAAGGATCGCTACAAGCTGCGCCGGGATCGACTGAGTCAGCCCTCGCAGGCGAGACTTACCTGTTGTTCGTGGAACAGCAAAGATGGCCTACCCATCGCCAGGAGTACCGGTGTTGCAAGCAAGTCCAGCTTAGGGCATGCCTAACATGCTGATCAAACGATGGGGTATATTGTATGCTTATTTCAGCCCCTGATTCTGGTTGAGAAGTACACAATGCGTGAGGTTGAACTTGAGGGAAATCCAGAGCGGGCGGAAACTGCTGTTATGCCTTCAATCGCAAGGTCGGTCTGCATCGCAATAAATCCCAGATAAGCTGCGAAAATGTCAATGTCTGATATTGAAGATGATGCTCTTTCGCTATCAGCTGGATCCATCGTTCGCTCGCGGATGAAGTTACGGTCTGAAGATTTGTTTTACGCCGTCGCCATGGCGTGGGCTCAATCTCCCGAAAATAGACCTGGGGTCGCTCTCCCCATGAGGCCTCGATCAAACCCCTGTGAGAACTTGTCACCTGACGAGCTGGTTTCAATGCATCAGTCCATGACACCGACACCCTTGTTGTGCAGGCTGCCATTCAGTGTCCAAATGGCATCATCCCATGACGTATAACCACGCTTAGACTAGGAGACCTTGCACAAGTCCTGGACAGTTGTAGCTCGTGAATTCGGCGGTAACAGGAAAGAAGTATAAGATGGACGACGATCTCTGACTTTTTGCGATGAACACAACGCCAACCTTCAGCCACTCTCGCCAGTCCCATATCTACTCAGGAAGTAATTTTCTCTGTCTTTTCTCTGTTACTCACTTCCACATCGTCCGGTCACGATACAGTACTTGTAACTCACTCCTTCTTTCACTTGACGAAATGAAGTTCTCTGCCGCTGTCGTTTCCTTCCTTATTGGCGTTGCCATTGCGGCGCCAGCGCCCGGCTCAGACAGAAACAGAAACGAAGGCAACGCCATTGAACAAATCATCGACGCCTTCAACGATCCCAAGGGCTTCCCCGCAGGAGAGGGAGACCCACGCGACAGAAATGGCGACGGCCTTATCGACCCTGAGGAATTCAACTCTCGAGTTAAGCGGTCCCCGCAACAGAACAACGGGAATGGTAGAAACGGCAAGAAAAACAAAAAGGACAACAATGGGAACGGAAACGCGGTTGACCAAATCCTGGCCGGTTTCAACAACCCCAAGGGGTTTCCGGCCGGCGAGGGTGATCCAAGAGATCGGAACGGCGACGGCCTCATCGACCCGCAAGAGTTTAACTCAAAGGCAAAGCGCTCTGAGGAGTGAATCAAAGACGGCAGAAACGGAGGGAGTTGCGAGAGAACCGGGTGAAATAACAGTGGGCACGGGAGGTGCTCTGGTTGGGTTCAGACTGCTTCAGCAACTCTGAACGTTTTGCCGCTTGAGGAGGCAAGCAATGGATTTTTTCTTGTCATGCGGTTGCGGAAACACTGCGTATCCCGGCTTAATCTTCCAGATGGGGAGGAGTCTTGCTTGATTAATTTCGCACGTTGCTTGTCCAGGGAAGCAAGGGCAGGAATTGTAGCTGGATGTTGATTAAGCGACTTTTTCATCCTTGTTTTTCAATCCATGCCATCTTCCGTGTTGACTATTTGACCTATACGTGGGAAGATACCATCAAATTTCTTTCTACGCTCCATATTCAGCCATCAATCCGACGAGGAGAGGGTCTACAGACAAAACAACCAATAGGCAGCCTGCGCTAAGTCTGGCACTGAAGGTCCCTATAAATCGATACGCGAGGCTGTGCGGCTCATCTGGAAGGGGATGGACAAGTCATTCAGCCTCGACTTCCTACTCGCTCGGATCGCGCTCGCAGACAAGCTGCCCGACCACGCCGTGGCGGCAGAGGCCTTGCGGAGGGCGCCCCGGCCAACCGCACGGGTCCCAGCTGCAGCGTTTGGATGGACGTGACCCCGGACGCCGACTCCAGCGTCACCGGCACCTGGAACCAGGCTTGCTATGTCCGCGAGACGTTTTCGCCCGAAGAGGGAACTGGCAGGATCATGCCGCGCCGGCGAATTGTCAACAGACATAAGAAGGCCCCCGGCTGGGAAGTCTTCACTGCCTTTGAATCCAAGGACCTGAGAATCTTGACAAGGCAGCTCGAGAGGCAGCTGAAAAATTACATCGTTCTTCCTGTTAATAACAACGTGTGAGAATGAAAGCATGGGGGCGGGCTGTGGTTGACACGCAGGCTACGATTTGTCTTTTTTTCGGGTGTTGTTTGGGAAGGCGTTAAACTACATACAGGATAATAACACGAGTTCCAGATTTTCACGCCGTACGAGTTCCCGAGCAGAGTGACCGCTTGCACAGACTATTCACGATTTAGTTGACTGCTTGAAGTGACCTCGTTGTCCGAACCAAATTTCTTCCTGGGCTACCCTGTCCAACGTGTTTCCCTTGGTTTCCCTCACAGCTTTTCAAGCCTCAGCATCGCGCTTCATGGCATCGGTGATCCAGGTGCCCAGCGACGCTGCTATCTCGTCAAGCTCCTCCTCCGACATGTCGTTCATCTTTAGGTATCTGTGGGGACCGGGGGCGTTGCGGCCCTCCTCGAAACCGGGGCGCGCGAGGAGCATGTACAGCCACTTCTTGACGTGGGGGAACTCATCGATGGACGATAAACCACTGTACTCTGTTCGAGTGGGTAAGGCACATGCAATGTCAGTGACGCGCGGACAAGAGACAGAATGAAAATATCAGTTTATTTGCTCACTGTAAGCGCCAACCCAAGGCCAGATGCTAATGTCCGCAATGGTCACGCGGTCGCCGACGATGTAGCCCGATGGCTGTGCGGCTAGGTGGGTGTCCAGGACGCGATAGAGACGACGGGTCTCGTGGACGTAGCGGCCGAGGGCGTACGGGACCTTCTCGCCAGCGGACCCTAAGGAGCATGGCTCAGTAGAGGTTCCCGGATATTTCACTTCCGGGGGAGACGAAAGACGGGATGGTCAGGGGATTACCTACTGGCGAAGTGGTTTGCTTGTCCCTGCATGGGACCGAGGCCAGCCATCTGCCACGTCAACTAGAGAGGTTTCGCGTTCATGTCAGCTAAGGGTAGACGGACGGAACACTACCCGCGAGAGAAGAATTGCGAAGTCATTGTGCTGTGCAATCGCGAAACGTACCCATGACACCGTCTCCCAATACTGGGCAGAGCCGTGGGGATACGAGACCTTGTGGTCCTTGTCGTAACGGGCGGCGAGGTACTCCAGGATGGCGCCGCTCTCGAAAACGCGCATCTCTGTTCCCGATGCGTCAACATCGGTCAGGGCCGGAATACGGCCGTTGGGGTTGATTTTGAGGAACCAAGGCTCCTTGTTCTCCTGGGCCACGATGTTGATTGGGACGAGCTTGCCAGTGCGTTAGATACTTTCTGCTCAGCCATATCTTTGCCGCCTCTGGCGCCCGGAAGAGGGGGTAATGCTCCTACTTTGTATTCCAAACCCAGCTCCGCTAGCAGTATGGTAGGCTTGAGGCCGTTGGGGGTGCCCTCGGTGTAAAGACTGATGTTGGTCTTGATACCCATTCTGAACGCCGGTTGCGGGTCGAAAACCAACGAAGTGATGAGTTTGATGGAGTAGGTAAGACAAGATGGCTACGTCTGTAAGTACTGAAGATGGTCGAGTGTGTTTACTGAGGAAGGTGCATTAACTAGACGAGACAAAAACGTTTTGTTTTATAATGCTTCATCCTCATTCTAAGGGACAGGTTGCGCACCCTGGGTAATATATCCGGTGTCCGTGGAAGCTTAGAAATGCCCAGTTCCGCACCTTCTCTCGAGTCTTCACGCTCGGAACCTCCTTACGTCAGACGGCTCAATCGCGGTTCCGCGGAACCTCCTTGGTGTAGATTCTTTGATTGTGCGCCCAATTAGCTGGAGTATGAGACTTGCTACTCGGGCCATGATTATGATAGACAGGGCAGCAAACGGATAATTATCCACGGCAGGATTCACAAGCAGCAGGAGCCAGTAGATAGCTCGAGAGACTGAAAAATCCGAATGCTCTAATTAATTATGTTGTGTTACTCTGGACTCCAACACCCTTGGAATATTCCGTAATAGATATGTTCCCCATGCTCACTGCCCCTTCGTCCTGTTGCTCCATCATTGTTGCTGGCTGTTGTTGTTGTTCTGCTTCTCCGCCACCGGTGGCGGCGCTGGTTCGTACTGAGAAGCTACCGGCCCGGTAGCATGGGGCCCAAAGACCTGAATTGTGCCGTTGTACGGCCGGGTGGCGACCCTCTGGTGGCAGTGACCACAGGAGTAGTGTATGTCCTCGAACCAGCCCGCGATACATGGAACACAGGTAAGACAGATGCAGAAGAGACAGCACAAGGCGCCGACGACCCTAGAACAGATGATAAGTTAGTCTTCATTTCTTGCACGGATTGAGTGCAAATGGGTTGGCTCACATCTGCATACTGGTGCCTTCTTTGCTGATGTCAGTCATCGTCCTCTTCTGGCAGAACGGGCAGTCGATCAATTGGGGCTTGTCGCCAAGCATCTGTAGTGGTGTGACGGCGTCGGCTGCCGGCAGCGGCGTGATTGTAGGGCCTGCCTTTTGGTATGTGGGCGGAGGACTGGTAATGTTCCTAGACGTTGGTTAGTTACTGGTGATGATATGGGCGGTACATTTAAGCAAGATCTTACTCGTCCTGGATCAAGCTAGCCGGCATGTCCTTGGTAGGGGCCGGTCCGGTACCTTGCATCGTGGTAGCAATCGATTCAGTATCGTGGACAGGGGCGGGCTGTTGGAACTCTGTGTTGGGGGATTCGACCGTCAGGGGTTGCGACATGATGTTGGTTATGGTGTTGTTTGGGAACAAACGATAACTGTAGTTAGTGAGATAATGGAAATGAAAAGAGAGTGGAATCGATAATCGAACAATCACCAAGAAATTCGTATGTTTTTAAGAAGCATTCATCGCCTTCTCTCTGGAAGTCTTGGTATCGTGTCTTACGTGGAGGACAGTAATTTCCCTACGCGAGCGGCACAGCGACCTGGATTCGCGCCCTGCGTCCAGGCAGAATTGGCATCGCGAGACAGGACACTCGCTGCAATTGGTCAGTCATCCTTGCTAACACGAAGATCGCGGGATGCCTTGCGGCGCAGTCCTACAGACGACTCCGCCTCACACACTTGATAAGCCGGCTGGCATGCAGGAGGCCAGGATTAGATACGGTCCCGGGCACGCCCAGCTACCGGCATCCGTGATTCGTAGGGCAATAAGTTTGGTCGGTACTTAATTGCGAATGGCACACCCTGTGCTACCGCACTGTTAACTTCGCCAGCTTTCTGTTTGCCCCAGGTCATACGGTTAATTAGAGCGGGTTGGGCTTGCTCGCCCGTAACGAGATTCCCAGTCTTACTCTGTTGATCCTCCGGGGTCGGCACAGCCCCTCCCCCCAGAACTCACTCCACTGCCAGTCACATCACCAGACACATGTGACTTCATTCAATAACTCAAGACTGGAACAGATGCGAAAGGCATTGATAATCAGTCGGTCTCAACGAACGATCAACTCGAAGCATCAGCGTTCGTAACAACCCACGGAAAAGCAACCGTGACACTGAGAGACGAGATCAGAATGCGCCTGATCAGAGCTTCGTCGATTTATAACGACCAAGAGAGCATTGAGCTGGTCGATTTCATGCCCAACCTCGTTCCTCACTATGCCATCCTGTCGCACACGTGGGAATCAAACGAGGTCGTTTACGCCGATATCCGAAACCACACGGCATCGAGCAAGACCGCGTTCCGCAAAGTCCGCTACAGCTGCGTCCAGACAATCGCAGATGGCCTCGAATACATCTGGATCGACTCCTGCTGCATCGACAAGAGCAGCAGCGCCGAGCTCTCTGAGGCCATCAACTCCATGTACGAGTGGTACCGCAAATCGGACATCTGCTATGGCTATCTGACGGGCGTCTCATCGACGGTCGACACCTCCAAGACAGACGGCGAGTTCGCCGGCTGCCAGTGGTTCACGCGGGGCTGGACCCTACAGGAGCTTCTCGCGCCGACCGACATGGTGTTCTTCTCCGACGACTGGGTCAAGATCGGCGAGAAGTCGACCCTCAGCCGCCCTCTATCCGTCATCACCGGCATCGATGAGGACATCCTCGCTGGTCTCAAGGCCCTCGGATCCGCCAGTGTGGCCAAACGTATGTCGTGGGCCGCCCACCGCAACACCACGCGCCCCGAGGACGTCGCCTACTGCCTGATGGGCCTGTTTGGGGTCAATATGCCGATGCTCTACGGCGAAGGTGGCAAGGCATTTTTACGACTCCAGGAGGAGATCATGAAAGAGTCCGACGACCAGTCCCTTTTCGCCTGGGTCGACCTCTCGGCGTCAACCGAGACCTACCACGGCCTGCTCGCGCGGTCGCCCCTAAACTTCGCCTACTCCAACTCCATCATGCCGTACCAGGACTGGGAGCCGCGGCCGCCTTACAGCATGAGCAATCGTGGCCTACGCATCGACCTGCCGCTCACTCACCGGGGTGAGAATCTCTACGCAGCTGCCCTAGACTGCCCCGCGCCGCCCGACTACGAGGATTCTAGCTTTCTCGCGATCTACCTTAAGCGCATCCCGCACAGCAAGCAGCAGTTCGCGCGAGTGCGCGTCAACCAGTTCGCTAAGCTGCAGGATCGTATGGGCCAGGAGCGCGGTGGCCTGCAAACCATTTTTGTGAGGCAGAACTTCAACGGAGTCGCTGATGAGGAGGCCGTGTATCCGCAGCACATCATCCAGCTTGGCTGTGGCCCGCCGCGTGACGAGTACCGCCTCGCCGATGTGATCACACCTGTAACGCCCGACATGGGGAGGTCGCACGTGGTACTCTCAAGCCGGAGGCGCGCGAACCGGATCGAGGCGAAGGGGAAGTCTGTCGCTTTCCGGACGCCGAAAGGTGCAGGCCAGCTTGCTGGGGCGGTGACGTTCGTGCGTCCTGATGGTTCCAAGGTGCTGGTCATGCTGGGGTCGGCGGACGGGCTTAAGGTCGGAGTCCATGCCCAAGAGCTGCCTCATATACTTCCAGATTCCGACCCTGCAGAGAAGAGTCAAGAGGACAAACAGAAACTCGATTTTAATCACCTCAAACAGATTTTCAAGCCCCTGCCCGCGGGTAGAGATATATATTTGCAGTACTCGAAGGTGAGGGTGGAGATCGAGACAACCATTGCAGATTCGTGTAAGTATCTGATGACGGATATCTTAATTGAGCCCATAAACGAGCCATGGGACCCCTCAGCAACTGTCGACATTGCAGTCCGCATGTATGGAGAACACACGGGGCGACAGAACCGAGTGGAGGCTGTCGATGCTGAGCAGGGGAAGCAGAAAAAGCTGTCGGTCTGGAGGCGAATGGTTACTTAGCTTTCTTTCCTCTGGAGGGATTGGGAAAACCGGTCGGTCTCAAAAGCAACAATTGTGTCGTACTTGTGATGATTTTACATAGACTTTCTCAGCGTCGGACCTGAGAGCGTATACGATACCCAGATTCTGGTTTCAGAATAACCACGAGAACCCCTTTCTGTAAATCCTGATCATTGTGCTTCTTTTCCCCATGCCAGCCTCCTTTTCCCTCCTTGCCGCCTCGACGGCCGCTCGCTCCTCCGCCACGGTCTCCTCCGGCACACCAGTCACTAGGTCCGCCGTCTTGGCATGAACACGGTGTGACTTCTTGATGAGCTTGTACCCGAAGATGAGGATGAGGTAGACGGGGATGCCAATGTATTGCACGATGAAGCTCTTGTAGTCAAAGGTTCTGACAAACACCTCGATGCCCTTGGTCAAGGTCAGAATTACGAGGAATACGAGCGCGATGTACGAGCCCCATGTGCCGAATGGAGCGCGGTAGGGGATGTAAGCCGGATCGATCCGTTGCGCGTCGCGGGCATGACAAAAGAAGATGTGAGAGACGAGGATGGAGATCCAAGTAAGCAAACCTGTCATCGTTAGGATGATTCTCACCTTGTACCTGGGTAGGTAAGGGAACAGATGCTTACCAAAGACAGTGACAATGCTGGTAAGGTTGTTAAACACTGTTGCCGCGCTCGAGCTGACGGACATATAGGCCAGGCCGCAAAACGCACCACACAGCGCCAGCGAGACGAACGGTACGCCGGCTTTGGTAGTGCGCGTGAATATACGGGGCGCCTTTCCGTCGATGGCGATACCGTACAACGTGCGGGAAGATATGTAAATGTCCGAGTTCGCGGCTGAAAAGACAAAACTAACGAGACAGGCATTGATAACATGGTCGAGCCCGTTGATCTTGGCGATCTTGATGGCAACAACGAAAGGGGAAGCAGCAGCGCTCGTCTTGGAACCGGCCGCGAAGGCGAGCTCCTTGCTGTTGTACGGCACGACTAGGCCGAGAAGGAAGACGGAAATGACGTAGAAGAAGACGATACGCATGAATGTCAAGCGAACAGCTTTCGGCATGCTCAAGCGTGGGTTCTTGGCCTCGCCAACAGTAACACCCACAAGCTCTGTGCCTGAGAAGGCATACACTGCCGCAACCATGGCGCTCCACACACCGAGCATCCGTCCTTTTGCTCCGTCGACCTTGTGTTCCGCAAACGCGCCCGGGTCGGACCAGTACCGGAAGCCGGGGCGGTCGCCCGTCGGCCCGCCGCCGATAGCAAGGATGAACAGCAGGAGGATGACGCCAACCATGATGACGACCTTGGGTGACGACAGCCAGAACTCAAATTCGCCAAATGCCTTGACGCTGACACTGTTGATGAGCAGGATCAACACCAGAGCAATGGTGATGAAGACGGCCGGGCTGACGCGGTCGCCAATCCAGAACTTCATGATGAGGGCGAAGGCGGACAGCTGGTTTGGTGTCGCGAGCAAGTACTTGAAGAAGTAGGAGTAGCCCGTCGCGAAACCGAGAGCTGGGTCGACGAAACGCGTGGCGTAGCCACCAAAGCCATGCGACAGGGGCATGTAGGATATGATTTCGCCGAGGGCGGCCATGACTAGGAAGACGATGCAGCCGACGATGGAGTAGTCGATAAGGATGCCCGCCAGGCCGGTCTTGACGAGGGCTGAGCCGCTAAACACGCATCGTTAGATTTTGTCGTAACGGCATTCCTGCAAATTCGCTGAGCTGTGACTTACGTTCCGATCAAGAGCCCAGTCCCGAGGGCTCCGCCCAGCACAATCATCGTGACATGGCGGGTTTCGAGGCGTTTGTGAAGTTCGTGGCCCGGCTGGTTGGCCGGGTCCTGGACTTCGCCGACCTTTGCACTCTCTTGTCGAGATACGTCCGCCATTCCTGCGGACTCAATCTTTTCCTGGCCCATGGGTGTTGAGGGGGTTGAGACCGAGGTGTTGGCGTAAAGGGTCTTGTCATAGAGGTGTAAACGAGCCGTCTCAGGGGTTGATTGTCAGATCAGACGCAGTCCAAGACCAGCACGATTCCGGCCTGCCAAGTGTCTAGACTGCAAGACATCAGACCAGGAGTAAAGACAACGATATCCCCGAGACTCTAGCCACAGTATCAACCCTTTCTCACTATTTGGCATTCCATAGGTTCCATGCTTTGCCGTTATCTCAACTCGTGGGTCCGGGGTAACTGTTCGGGTGTGGGTCCCGAAGTTGGGGAAACGCGGGGGTCGTCCTCGGTCCGCCATCCCGCGCTTCAGTATCAGATAACCGACTGACTCGGGCAAGCCCCTATCTGATCTCTCGAGATCAAGAGCCTTTTGCGGTCGTTCGTGGCTCTCCATCATCATGTGGTAGAGACGATAGTGTTAGTAGTGACCATCCCTGCAAAGTTCCGGAGTACTGGATCCCACATTACGAAGGCGTTGCCGTCATCGGGCATAATTATTGGCCCATGGGCGACCTTGGAGTTGTTCCGAAGCAAGATCCGTGGACTCTGTTCAACTATCTATCAAAGAAGGCCCCCGCTGAAATCAAAATCTTGTTCGATATTGTCGGCCCACAGCCAGCTTCCGGCAAGCTGGTTATCGCTGAGTGCCGTCATGTTCGGCTCCCAGTCGAGCAAGCCCGCGATTGACAGCATTTGCTCGGACGCTAGGCCGTTGACTGTGCTGCCAGTGGCGGGTCCCCTGTCGTGAAGGTCCTCAGTGGAAGTACCTAGGACTCCAGTGGAGTTTGGTAATGTTTGGCCTCCCGAAGTAGATGTTTCATGTGTTGTTTGACAGGGAAATCTCGCGAGATGCAGCTTCTCTTGCAGCTTCTCAAGCTCCTCCTTTCGAAACCCGGCGACGACGTTGCCGCGGGCGATCATCGTGTCCAATATTTTGGAAGTGGTGTCCATGTAGCTCGTATCGCGGTCCGGAAGGCCAGGGATGGCAGTCATGAGAGTGAGAACGAACGCCGATGAGAAAGCTTGCTCTAGATCGAATGGTAGAAAAGTTTCTATGACGAAGTAAGCGAACCTAATCACCCAGTCTTCCATGGTCACGTCCTCACCTAGTAGATGCTGTGATTGCAATGTTGACAAGATCCGAAGGGACTTGCTCGCCGACTCGGATGAGGTTTTCAGAAGTGCTCTGATCGGGCCCGCGAGAGCTTTATTGGCATTTTCGCGTCTTGCTAAAACGTCTTGAAGAAGGCAGATCAGAAGTGGGCGTATGGCAAGAACTACACACTTGGAGGGTCAGTGATGACTGCCATTTCTGAGTAGCATCAAGGTCTAACGAACCTGATGATATAACAAGTTCAGGGTGGCAGATAACCGCGAAGCCGGCTCGGAGTTATTGAGCTTGAATTCGAAACCAGCCGTGAGCTGCGGAGCGAGCCCGGCCATATCCCGCAAAACTTCCTGGACACTCTTGAGGAACACCGGATCAAGTTTCCCGTCAACACCATACACCGCTGCGAAATCATTAGTATTGCCGACGCATATTGTGGAGGGAATGAGTTGATAACTTACTGTTCAAGACCTTAGCGAGCAGCCGCGAGAGAACCACATGAATGCCAAGAGCCTTGAATTTATGAACAGGCGGATCTGTCGATGGTAGCTGGACTGTGATATCGCTATCCTGGATAGAATTTGGTGCGCCCATCAATGATGAGAGCTTTAGATCCAGGATATAGAGAGTCCACCACACACACCGGAGTCTGCTGGCTTCATTTTCGCTGAGGCCTTCAAGAGGATCTCGATGAAATCCTTGCGTCAAAGCTATGCGAAAGCCTTGGCCAATCTTGGCTTGTAAGTCAAGAGCATGCAGCGGGAGTTACGTTTTGTAAGGACTTAGACCTACATAGGTGTATGCGCTGTTTCTGTGGTCGATAGACTGTAGATAGAGTGCTAGGCAGCACAGTACCTCGACGGACAAAATCGGGTCCTGATAGAGACCATGAGAATCGGGGAGCAGCTCCAAAGCCCGGGTCACCAAGCCGCTGCTGGGAGGGCTTTGGTCTGGTGTGCCGGGAACGAGGAGGGCTTTGCCAAAAGCCATGACCAGCAAGAACTGGATATACCATAAGCGGGCATCCGCGGTAGCCTCCATCTTTGGCCCGTTTCTGTAGAATTCATAGAGCCCTTCCATGAAACTGTCTTCGTCGAAGAGGTGGTAGGTTTGGCCCAGGTGAAACTTGACAGTGTTGGTAAGGTACAGAGCGTAATCGAGCGACGGGATATCGGTGGCGGGCCGGGGAGCAAAATCTCGACAGGACGGCCAGTCCAGCTTGAATGCCTGGGCGTCAACATTGAGGGGTACTTCCGGAGATTCGTGTTGGCCTAGATGACCTTGGATCAGGTTCAACACCTGCCTGCTATACGCCCAAGTAGACGACAGGCCAAGCCATCCTGGGAAGTGTGAGCGAGGGGGGCTGGAAAGCATGAAGGGGCGAGGGACTTACGTCGTCTCCCTGTTGAATCAGTCAAGAATCTCGAAGGTCCACTTGCCAAAGGGTTGCGCATGGTAGCCAACCCACGTCGTTCATCGACATCATATTCCGTACCGACAACTGTAGTGCCATCATCGATGATAACCGGAGTCGAGGTATGGGCACCTGACGCGTCTCCGCTTGCTCGAATAAGTCCGTTCCCTTGATCTGTAAGTCTCCATTGACAACACCCAACTGTAAATGAAAGAAGAGCGGCTCACGATTGCGTATGTGGGCCTCGGGTGGTGAAGGAGACCGATGGAGCCGAGACCGTTTCGCTGTGGGTGAAGTTGGGGCGTCGCCGTCGATTGAATAACCCGACTTGCGCTTCAGCTCATTCAGAAACCTGCAAGAATAAGTTGTTTTTTTGGGTGCATCACCGCGAATCCACATCAGAAATACCTTTCAGAGACCACGACCTTCCTGTCTTCTTTGTCGAAGACGCACTCAGTGGACCTGCGAAGGCAGTTCGTGCAAGGTATCGAGCCTGAGCATTTGACCTTGCGCTCGCGACATCGAATGCACCTAGACATGATCAGCCGGCCTCTCAATCGTAGCTCGTTCGGTCTGGGTTGTTGACCGTCAACTAGAAAGTCGAAACTCACGCGTTGCTTGTGCGCTTATTGCGCGAATTTGCGTTCCCGGAATCATCATGTTCTGCCGTATTGCCGGGGCTTGAAGTCATCGTGGGCGTGGGGAAGCTAAATCAACAAACTTGACTATTATTCAATGAGAGTAACTCATGAGAACGGCTCACTTGCATTGCTATGAATCGGCGGAGCACCGGATCATTGAAGTCGTCGTTGGAGCGTGCCTTGCGATGAAGCTACGATCGTGACGGCGCTATGGAAAGCACTGATATCCACTGGACGGGGCCAGCCACAGGTGACGGGGTGTGGCGCACCGCCTATTAGCGGGCTATATTATCATTTTGCCGAATAAGTGCTTGGACCGACCTCGTGGGGGTGATACTAACTGACTGACGCAGTTGAACTGTTTTTGTCAACACGATACTGATTAATAATCTTATCCCTCCCACGGATGTATATTGTTATCATGTTCAACAAAATATCTGATTATTCCTGAACTTGCTATGAGTCACTGCTAGGTTCTTGCAGGACGAGAAGTGTTTAGCTCCATGTATTGTAGTCACCGTAGGCCTAATTGCTTACTCGGCTCCCACTGCCGAGATAGCAGACCTCCACAAGCCCCTGCGAGCAGCGGTGCTCGGTTCGCCATCCCGCTTAGGTGGCGCGCTCAGAACCCAAATAATCGACGTGCGATCCTCGGATCCCCGGTTTCTTCCAATGTACCGCATACCAATCTTCAGTCCCGGGTAGTAATTGGCTAAGTTTCGTAAACTCTTGAGAGAAAGTACGGGGATCTCGGCCCCAAAGACACCGATCTTAGTCAAGACAGCTGTCGACGTTAAGCTACAGTTTCTGCTCCCTAATCTCCCTGACAACTCTGTCGACGGCTTGCGCTGCACGTCCCACATTCTCTTCACTCAATCCAGCTACATCGATACGCCCAGACTCTGGCAGATGGACATGATGTGTAGTAACCAGTGTCTTGCATTGAGTTGGGGACAGTTCCAGACATCTGTTCAGTCAGTTTGACAGTCGAAGTAAGCGCAAACACAGTATGACGTACGAGAATAGCCCTTTTTCTTGCGTGATGTGTGTCCAGTCCCCTGGCGTCTAGAAAGAATCAGCAAAGTCGCTTCAAGTTTCTCTGTCCTCTGACCTTCAACACATTTGTCAGCTGATCGAAGAGCGCTTGCCGGTTTCTCTTAAGTCGCCGTCTCATTTCATCAAGCTCCGTGGCCCTGGTCATCCAGTTAGCTCAATGGCACCGCCTCTTCGACGCACAAAACGCACCAGGACTGTCGCAAACTAGTGTTGCTCAACACGATTTTGACGAGACGGCTACCATAGGCAGGAGATGAAGAGTATGTGCGGCGTATCAAGCTCCGAAGCCGATCCTTGACGTTGGCAGCCACCTCGCTGGTCTCAGCAACCACATGCAGCGTACCGCATCTCTCGCCGTACAGAGCAAAGTTCTTAGAGAATGACTGACAGACCAACAACTCGATGCCAGCTTTCACGAAAGTACGAACACCAGCGGCGTCTTCGTCGAAGCCATCGCCGAGCCCCTGGTACGCCGTGTCAAAGATTGGGAGGTGGCCATGGGCCTTCATCTCAACGGCCAGTTCTTGCCATTGCTGTATATTGAGGTCGACACCCGTAGGGTTGTAACAACAACCCTGCAAGACGAAGACGCTGCCTCGCGGCGCTGTCCGCACGGTGTCAAGAAGGGCGGGAAAGTTGACGGCGTGCTTAGACAAGTCGAGATAAGGGTAAATGGTGATCTGGGGGCCTGCATCCTGAAATATTGGGACATGATTGCCTCATGTTGGAGTGCTGATGTAAACCTTGGGCTTTGGTTGCATCGTCCTCGCAATGAGCAGAGCCCCAAGAGAGTTCGCCCCGGTACCCGAGATGGTCTGGACGGATGATATCTGCCAGCCCCATCAGCATGTGTCTCCAACTGAAGCTAGGTAATAAGTTCAACGAGAATCCGGGTGTAATTAGTAAGACATACTCTGCCGGGTTTCAGAGCATCACTGTCGTTTCCGAACATCACTTCAGCGGCGAGTTCGAGAAATTCCGGATCTCCAGTCGTCAGCTCATACTGCAAGCTTGTTAGCTTCTCGATCTTGGTCCCCGTGGTTCAAATCTCACATCATGGCCCACAACTGATCGAGCTGTTTCTTGGCCTGGGCAGTCGTCAGTCACCCCATCTTTACCTCTGCAACTGGGCCACACGACATACCTGCTTGACGACCTCCAATTCTTGGTAAACACCAGCTTCACTTCGGTAGATCCCAACACCAAGGTCGACTTTCCGGAAGTCCAGATCTGTGTCCGCGTTCTTCTTGAGGGTGAACATCGGGTCCGGAGGACCTGGCTGGATGTGACCAAACATTGTGGCTGAGTTGACACGCCTGGCAGAATACAACCTTCGAGAGATGTGACGAAAACACATCTTTCACTTACATGCACCTGTTTTCCTGGGCTATCTTTTTGGCAAGGGGACATGGGATGGTGGCATAGTGTCATTGTGTCATTGCGGCTGCCATCGCCGAGATGACGATGGCGCGCCATCCCAGAGACCCACTTGGGACTAACATGCGCTCGGCAACCGTTTCCGAAGTGTCCAGTGCATATCGACGGGAACGGTTGCCGAAGGATCGTGGAGTAAGCTAGGCCTTCCCCTCAATCCTCCGGTAGAACGACAGTGCCGTACTTAATGAAGACTCCTTGATAAAAACAATGTGCCTGCGGAACGTGCCATTGAGCGGGGTAATTGCTGTCATTCTTCAACATGGCCTCTCTCTTTACGAACAACTTGACACGCCTTAGCGCGGCTGGGAAGCTGTGTACGGTGAGTTCTGGCTCCTGCCCGCCCTCTCAATCATGACAACAACTATCTTGACCCTTGTATGCTGATACGTCTCAGGCTATGGGCATCAGGCTTGTGACGAATCCCCAGGTTGTTCACTTGGCCGCTAATGGAGGCTTTGATGCCCTGTTCATCGACCTAGAGCATTCGACACTGTCGATTCAAGATGCCAGCCAACATTGCATTGTGGGCTTGCAACTAGGAGTGACTCCCTTTGTCAGAGTCCCCCATCAATGCGGCAACGGCTTTGTCCAGAAAGTGCTGGATGGCGGGGCAATGGGAATTGTCTTCCCTCATATTCATGGCCGAGGTGGGTTACATTCGCCAAACAATTCGTTCGTCGGAGCAATCTTTAAACAAAAACAGATGATGCTTTGGCAGCTGTGTCGATCTGCAAATATCCACCTCAGGGCAAGAGATCTATCACCGGCCAACTGCCCCTCTTCTCTCTCAAGGCGACCCCGCAAGAGATAATCATTTCAGAAACGAATGCCAACGGCTCCAGCGTCTTTCTCATGATTGAGACGAAAAAAAGCGTAGAGCGTATTGATGAAATTGCATCGGTTGAGGGAGCAGATGTGATCTTGGTCGGTTCGAATGACCTTGCCATTGAGCTCGGCGTGCCTAGTCAATTCAAGAGCCAGGTATTCAAGGATGCGATGGAAGTCATCAGCCGGGCTTGCAAAAGGCACGGGAAGATCATGGGTCTGGCCGGCATTTATGACAGCCATGAGATGCATGATTGGGCTATAAACCAGCTGGGTGTCCGCTTTCTCCTCGGTGGTCAGGACTCGGCGATATTAGCTAGGGGTGCAAAGGAAACGATGGCTGCGATTTCCAAAGTGCCAAAGTAGGGTTTAGTTTACCAAGATACATATTTTTTTCATCTCTGTTCGATGTGGGCGCCTCTGCGGAGCATACCCCAGAGCGTTGTGAGGATGGGAACCGAGCTCCTCTCAGGGGAAGGCTCCATCGCCCGTCACGGTGTCAGTCTGAGCATCTCAGTCCTCTCGTTGATTTTGGCTACTCGTGTTATCCATGGCCGCCGAGTACAATCAAACATCTCTGTGGCAAGCTTGAACCTTCAACCTCGTGATGGTTACCCCACGTCCTCGCGCCCAGCAATATGCGCGGCATGAAGTCCGAATTATTCTATGTCCAATAGTTCGGGCTCCCCGCTTGCGTCGCCGGCTTGCTGAAGAATACAAGCGCAGCCGTACACACCAAAAGGGCCAGCATCGGGTAATTGAGTATCTCTTTGGCGACGTGGATCATCTTGAAAACATTTATAGCTTCTTCAACCGCTACCACAATTCGCAACCGGCTTTGCCTCTCTGCAAGCTCCGCTACCGGCTTGGAAGAGGCCATCTGTTCTGGCGCCGCGCAGTATAAGCATATCATAGCCGTGTAGATAATTACGTTAGCAGAGTCGCGATTCGGCATAGGAACTTCTATTTCACACCCCCAGGCTGACTATTTCACATCCCCTCTAACTATTCTAACCTACTACTATTTACTTTTAGTATGTTATTGTTACTATCGTTCGTTATTGTCGTTATCGTCCGTCGTTGCTTGTGGGGAGTGGGATATCCATCTTGGGGGTGTGAAATAATAGTGCCCTTTGGCATCGGATCTGCAAAGGGGGCCACAGGTCACCCGATAGGCCATGCCAGGTCATTGTCGAGATCGCGATAACGGCGCCGATAGAAACTATTTGCGAAGTCCTCGCCGTTCAGGGCCTTCCGCGTCCAGTGCTGGAAGCCTAGAGATAGAACATGTACACCGCGAGAACGCCTCTAGCGAGGAAGCGGGATTCCTAAGTCTCCTGAAAAAGGATGCTTCCCAGCGAGCTCTCGATTGCTCCACGCCGGTCTCCAATGCTTTATCAGATGCCGGAAGGCGGGTTCGAATTGGTGTGATTAGTGAACAGGCCGGGCCGGATACCCACGTCTTCCGTGGTCTAATCCCCCGGCGGCGCGAGCAGGGACAAGGCGGCGTCGCCTACGCCGACACGGAAATTGAACCCAGTCCCCATGCGTCTTACGATCCAGGGCCGGCAAGACTCTTAGAAGCAGTCTATACCCGGGTCTGCAAGTCTTTCCTTCATTCTATCAGTCCAAGCAGGTTCAATTGCCTGCATGCGTCCTTACTTGCTTGACAACTGCCTGTATAGGTCGCCAACTCCGTATCTCACCGGTACTTGCCCCGGATTCCCCGCACGGCACGGAGCGGAGATGTACGACTTCTCACATTTGATCTGTCGTGGATGTTCCAACCTCTCGTTCTGGTCTCTTGTTCCGTTCCCTAGTTCCGGTACGGCGCAAGCGATAGCTGAGATTGTTATCGGCAGGCAAAGTCTTACTGACGTCACGGTCAACCCCTTAATCACAGATCTAGCTACACGCGAAATGCCCCTTTTCCAGATCATAACGCCACTGTCCGGGCCTACCGATATGTTAGAACGGGTTTTAACAATGTAAAGGCGTAGCATCTGCCGATCGCAGCCCCATTCATAAAAACTTACAAATCCTTCAGGGGGGTACCCTCGGCCAGACTTCTGAATCGAGTCAGTGTTGAGTGGTACGATGGGAAATGGCTACAGCAAAGCGGGGATGGTGTTACATCTATACTACCTTGCCTCTACAGTAACCTGCCGCAAGAGGTCATATTGCGTTTCTTCGGAACCTATGAACTGAAGATCGGCTCACGTAGAGACTGCCCCTCAAAAATATCGGAAGCCACCGGTGATGGGTTCCATGCGCGCGCTTCTACGGCTTTGTGCTGACCCGCAGCAAGGGGCGGGGGACGCATTCGCGTCCGGGTCCAGTTCTGTGCCGGTGCGTCCGTAGTGTTGCAATATCCTTAGAGTAAGTTGTAAGCGTTTAAAGACGCAGCTGTACCATACTGGTAGTCTCAAGAAGTGAATATATGAGCTCAGTCAAGACCCTCCAAAGCCCAGATGCTACTCTCCTCGCCACCGCACGCCACCCAACTCAATCCTCCTCATCTTCTCTACGCACCAGCAACTCTCGTTCAGCTACACCCTTCTGTCGTTATCAAAATGAAGTTCGCCGCCCTCCTCCTCCCTCTCGTCCCCGCCGCCCTCGCCGGCGAGTGCATCCGCGACGGCGGCTGCCCCGGCTGCGGCGTTGTCGCCAGCGTCCCCTTCGCCCAGAGCGGCAACACTTACACAGCCACCGCCGCCACGTACGGTACCATGACCATGGACGACAAGACGGTCACCGTCAAGAACACCTCCAACAAGTGGTTGATGCTCTGCGTCTACGGCTCCATCTGCGTTCCGATCGAGGCCGGCGACACTTGCACCTCAGCCCGCACCTCTACCGACAGCCCCGCCAATGGTCTGCAGGTGTGGTCCCAGTAAAGGGTACGTACGGACATTTGATGAGAAACGGGGCGGTTGGACCAGAATCTGACCTTGGTGAAGCCTTCTTTGCATAGTTCATCAACGGCTTTTGGACGCGGAGTTGTCACGCATCAACCATCGCAGCAAGACGAGTGGTCTCATGCTGTAGCTGGACGTCGGTGTCTTTCCTGCTGGCTTCGAGGTCCCTGGAAGTTGTGCCTTTGTCTGCAACATGCCGATAAAGTGGGATCAGAGTTCATCGCATCGTTCATCTTGTGGGGAGTCGTTCCACTACGGGATAGCATAGCTACGCCACATAGACACACCTCAAGTCATTTCAGCGTTTTTTTTCAGTAGATCAGATGGCAGTTCGGCTTCATACGTGCTTTGTGCCAATGACGTATATTCAGGCCTTGAGCCCTGGCTAATGAGTGGAGAGTTGGTCCTATCTCCGCCCCCATCCCCTACTGACGTGTCCGTACCCTTGTCCACCTCCATAGCATCAATGCGACGCCGTGACCAACCCGTGTGTTATTCACTTCGAGTCGTATCTTAAGTAAAGTAGTGATGAAAATATGTAAACAATGAATGAGAGTGTGGTTTTCATCGAACCGATTGGCTCGTTCCCCATCCGACGATGCCTTCATGCCATTATCCAAAAGTCGTGCTTCCATCCTTCCAAGTGTGTGTTCTGTCTCTTCCCCTTCAAGGAAGGTCGTCGACGTTGTGTAGGACACTGTCTGCCAGACACGTAAAGCCGTCTCTGCCCATTCGCCTTAGCAGCTGAGCAGCTCTTCCTTTGACCTTATCCGCCGATGACAGGTCGCGGTAGTGGTGAAAATTATCCACAAAGTGCTTGTTCGGGAACTCGCTGCGTAAGATCCCGAGTACAGTGTCGAAGTTGAAAGGCTCGGCCCACGCAAAGACTCTCTCTCCGCGGACGTCGGGAAGCAAGGCGCAGGCCACGTGGAGTCTCGCGGTGTCTTCGACGTCAACAAAGTGCTCTGTCTCCGTTGTCAATCTCGACGTTCAGCAGGCACCTTTCAGAGACAAGAACTTACGTGGCGGACTACAAGCGAGTTGGTCCATGTCGATGCCGTACCACAGACTCTCAATGAACGAAGACGTTGAAGGGTGGCCTTGGTTGATAACGTCGAGGCTCCTTCCAAAATTGCAACTGGGCAGCACTGACATCATGTAAGCAAGACGCCTTAGTCGACAAGCAGATGCTCAACTCACCAGTATTGACAACCAGGTCTGGGCGGCGACTTTTGTCCTGGTGGTAGAATCTCCACACCGCCCTCTCCGCCTCAATCTTGCTCGCCGCGTAGACGTGCCACGCTTGGTGAGGATGGGGCTTCCCCCAGGCGATGGCAACAGACTCGATGTTCCAGCTGTTTGCCGTAATCTCTGCACCCTTCTGGTCGGGTTTGGGAAGAGCCGCGGCAACAGACGAGCTGGTCAGGATAAACCGCTTCACGCTGGGCGAGCTGTTGGCGGCTCTGAGAGCGTTCATCGCCCCGTTGATGCTGCTCGGGATGACGCTTTCCGGATCTGGGCTCAGTGATACAGGAGAAGCCACATGGATAACAGCCGAGACGTCTGCTCGACAAACGATTAGTATACTCGTGCGGCAGCAGTATTGAAATTCGGATAATGTAAACGAACCTCTCACGAGAACATCAAAGATTCCACTCTCCTCCAGGTCCGGCAGAGAGACGAGCGAAAAGATCCCCTTTCCACCTTGCCTCTCCATCGCATCCTCGACCCAAGCATACTTTGCCGTGTCTCTGACAGTTCCGCGGACGTTGAATCCCAGCCGCAACAGTTGGCTGCAGATGTGGGAGCTGATGAAGCCATTCACACCCGTCACGAGAACGGTCGAGCCCTGGGGAATACCGAACCTCTCTTCCGAATGCATGTCGACGTATTATCGGAGCGGGTATGCTTGAGAGAAGGGTTGATGGCGTACGGACGGCGGGTTACCAGGTCAGAGTACGTTCAAGTGGATGCGGGAGCCAAAGACCTCGAGGTGCAGCATCATGGACACGCCCTCATGAGCTCGGCTGCCGTAGATCTTAAGTCGATCACGGCTGTCAAGCCTGTCAGGGTTCCTCGTGGTCATCACGGGCCATCGTGACACTGACCCTGGGCAAGACGGCAACGGTGGAAACCCCAGTGAGACGGTGGCATGTCGAATAGAGCAAAAAGGCCTCATTTTTTGACAGAAGAGCTATTGGCAAGCAATTTTTTATCCCATTACCCCGCCTTCGAATTAATTTTCTTTCTTTTGTGTTATTTTGGATGGAGGGGTGGTTTCGTGTCAGCCCGCGACTTTGCGACATTTGCCAGCCGGCTTGAAACAGAAAAAGACCCTCCCACCCCCCCTCCTCCTCCGTGTCCGCCCCGGGCGGCCTCAAATACTTGAACGACATTGACGAATCAGAAAAATCGTCAACAGCGACCGGGCGGGATTCCACAGCCTCCAGTGGGCGATCAAGATGGTCGGTACCAATCCCCCGGTACCATCGCGATAATAATTAGAAATCGTCAGCCCGCCCCTACGAAAGAGGCAGTCCTCCGCGCAACTCGAGACACCAATACGAGGGACTAGCCGGGATGAGAAACGCGAAACGCAACAAGACGATCGAAAAGAGTGACGACGCCCTCGAGGACCCCGGCGTAGATCCTCCCCATTCGGTTCGTTGCGAGATACTCCACGCGTACCAATTGTCTGAGCGTCGGGCGGATCTGCGTTGGCGATGGAAACGCGGGCGGCCGGCCGGCCGATGTAACCTACAAGCCAAGTGACACGCGATGCGAGCATTTGTGTGTTCGTGTCTGCTTCATGGGTCGTTAAGCGAAGGTCTCGCTCTTGCCTTGGCATGTTGATACTGCAGGTGATGGATGGGTTCGGAGGGGTTGTCTTTCGAAAAGCCAAGAAGCCCACAGTCTCTGGGAGAACTGGAAATCCCGTGGTATGTTTGCAGAAAAGATCAATTCATGTATTATCGCAGTTGATATCTAACATTGCCAAATGTGAGAGATGTTCCAGGAACACGTTTGCCGAGGTGCTGTTACGTTAAGGGCAATGAGAAGCAAATATCTCCAGGAACAACTGCTCGATGCAGATTGACGAACCGGACTGTAGCACATAGCCGGAGGTCGGGCGAAGAGTTTCTAGACTGATGGAGATGTATCATTTGTTTACAACGTCTACACTGAGCTACAGTGTCAGTAATACTAGCTGGAATAGCTCAAATCTTAATACAGTATGTTTCTCTTTTCAGCAACAGGCTCTCCAGTACTCAATGGTTTAAAGCTATCAAAATGTGATAGTTGTTTATAAGTAATTTATAAAACTGCACAGCTGGTGATGTGTTAAAGAAAGTCCTATTAAAACTTGTCTCTAGCTTCTACAATAAAGTCGGATAACTTACAGATGACTGAACATACTCTTGCTTTCTGCGCCGCTCTCGTCAACCCACATGAGCGGAAAGGACATGTCTAACTCTCCTCTGCACTAGAACTTTGAAACGAACAGTACATCCAAGTAGTTGGTGGTGTTCAATATAGCGGGCTAATGTACTTAGGAGTATCGCGTACAGCGCATGCTCACCTTGATCGTATCTAGTCCAAAGTTGAAGGCCGGGGCGAGTAACGCAACCTCGAGTCAATCCGAAGCCATCTCGAAAGAGCACGTCCCACAAGTCACCGAAGTTGTGTCCAACGGTGTCTGACATTATCACCCGAAGCCCTCGCCCCTCGAGCGTTGTCCGTCCCACGTAACACCCGTCCACATCACCCCGAGATCCCCCCTTCCGTGCCTCCTCGGACACGACCATTCCAAATCTGAATACATCCCAAGTGGCACGACTTTCAAAGAATAAAATCCCACAAGCCCTCAGTCCCGCCTGAAGTCCACATACCTCTCATCATAACCCGCCAAGATCCAGTCCATCAACTTAACATGGTAAGCAACCCCAAACCCCATCAAGTCCCAATCTCATCCTCAACCAAAACTCAGAACATTCCCTCCCTCCTAACCCTCCTCGCCCTCCGCGGCGCCCTCGCCGGCTCCTGGACCTGCACCTCCAACGCCCCAGGCCCAGGCCTCCCCGGCCTTAGCTCAGCACAAGCAGTCTTCACAGCCCTCTACGGCGACGCACCCCTGACCCTCGAGGCCGAAGCAGCCCGGGTAGCGACCTGCGACGGCCTGCTCTTCGGCCTCTGGAACGGGCATCCGCACCGCGTCACCGAGCAGCCTGGCCTACGCTCTGTCGTCGCACTGCAAGATCCAGGTGAAGATGGGACTGAGTGTCTCTCCCACGCGGACGACGAGGAAGATCTCGATGACGATCTGAGGTTGAGCTACATGTTTGGCGTCGGGGAGGATTCCTGGGTCAGTGGTGGTTTGACGGAGATTCGACGCTGTTGAAGGCATTCACACACTCTAGTTCAGACCACGCTCAGTTCACGAAAAAGCAGAATGGAAATGCATTATCTTCGCATCTAATGGTGATATCTCGTCCTCCCCCCGCCGCCAAGCCCCGACGGGTACCTCCTCCCGTTCATCATGAACGGCACGGGTTTCCTCGCCGGCTGCGTCGTCGTGATGGCGTCCCACATCTGACGAATCCCCGCCCGCCGCGCGGGCAGCATGCTGTACTGTAGGCTGTACAAATTCTTGCGGTTCAGCGGCGGGACGAACCTGCCCGTCAGGAGGCAGAGCACCACCCGCGGGGACAGGTAGTGCTTGCGGATGCGGTTCCCCATCTGGAAGTACTGGTGGAACATGGCGCGGAAGGTGAGGGGGATGGACTGTTCAGGGGCCGGGTCAGCTTCTTCCGCCTATAGTCTTCTCGGAACAGGGCCCGTACCTTGAGGTAGATGACGGATGTGGGTGGTTCGTTGGAAGTATTACTAAGTCTATAATCATGGGTATCTCGAAGCTCAAAACGAATGCCGCCTGCACATGTTAGTCGAGGATGCCGCCGGCAGCAAAGGAAACCCGTCTCACCTGGAAGTCGTCTCGGGTCCTTGACCCGCAACATCAGGGCGAAAAGAGGAAAGTGGTTTAGACAAGAAAGAAGCGTATCGAAAACGGCCTTCAGCGAGATGATGACCATGCGGGCAATGGCGAAGTTCAGGTAGAACACGACCACCGTCGGCAGGAGGAAGAAGAGCAGGGTGAAGAGGATGGTGCCCACGAGAAGCTGGTCCAGGTCGTAGTCGCACGAGTCGATACGGTTGCGGAGGACATTGTGCTTCTTGCCGCGGAAGAGGTGGAACAGCGAGATGAGGATCGTCAGCTGCCAGTGGTAGATTCGGGCGGATGCGAGGTAGAACGAGTATATGTGGACCGTCAGGCCGGAAAGCAGATCGGAGAACATGGCGATTGGCATGCTGGCGCCGGCGAAACTCGAGAAGCCGATGAACCAGATGATGTGCGGCAGCACAGGCTGAAGGGCGGCGATGCAGTCTGCGCGACAGTCAGTAAAAGGCCTTGCAATCCGTACGTCCAGTAGACTCACTCGACCAGTAGTCAATGACCCACAGGAATAGGTCACCGAGGAACATGGCCAACTCGCTGTTCAGCTTCAAGCCCGCAGGCCAGCCCATCAACCACGATATGCTTCGCTGTAGCGCTTCAACCGTGTACTTGCTCAGGAGCTCGCTGATGGCATTCGCAACCCAGTCGGCGTTGTCAATGATGTACGAACCGAGGGCTATGCCAATAATAACATCGTTGGCGACGAGCCACAGGCTGTTGTAGAAGCGGATGTAGTCGGGATGGCTGGTCGTGACGCTCTCCCAATCGTTCTTGCGCTGCCGCAGCGTGGTGTACTGCATGGGCCAGTAGCAAAACTGCTGCAGTCGAATCTCCACCTGCTGGGCCGTTGCCGAGATGTCCTTGAGCGCCAGGTAGTTGTCCTTCAGTCGGAACTCGAGGATTCGGAGCAGAAACTCGGCGACCGCTCTGTGTCCCATGAGCATGTACACGAAACCCCACTGGACCAGCGGTAGCACGTAGAGGATCAAAAGGTCCCAGACAAAGTTCCGCATCGTTGTCGCATGCTCGACCACCCTCTCCGAGACACTCAGGGTCCGCTTAGGCCTGGCGCCAATTCGAGAAATGTTCTTCTGCAGCAGCTGCTCCAACTCCCAGGACCAATTGATCTGGTTCACGATCTTGGGGAGGGCCTTCTCCTTCGGCGAGGGCGTGCGCTTGACAATGGTGTGCTGCTTCAGCTTCTCCACGAGCTTCCTCTTCTGTTCCTTCACCTTCAGCTCCTGCTTCTCCTCCTCAGCCATGTGTTCCGTCGGCGGCAGACCCGGCGCCTCCTTGTTGCCGAGTGCAAGGGAGATGGGGTTCAACGATATGTATTGCATCCGACTGGGTCGCGGTCGGTCGTAGAGGATGATCTGTATGCTCAAGGCTCTCATGCAGGTGATCCGAGGGGCTTTCGCGCTGGCGGGGGTGATGGCAACAAACAGGGAGGGGTCGAGAACGACGGCGTCGCTGGGGTTCGTAAGGCCGAGGACGTGCATCGCTCCGTGGCCGCATCGCTCGTAGATGCTGTTGACGGGGTGTGGGGAGTTTCGAAAGAGGGTGCCCGCCTTGAGGGCGAATACCACGTGTCCGGCCTGTTCTTCCGTCAATTGTTGTTCCAGCAATCGGTCGTTCTCAGGGGGAGGCTGACATCGACATCGTCAAGGATGGCGACGACGAAGACATCCAGGTTCGAGTTCCTCCATCCAACAACGACGCCAGGCAGGTCGGAGCGCTGGATATCCGTCGGCCAGAATATCCTCATCAAGCCGTCATTTTCGGGCATGTCAGCCGGACGCGCAGCAGCGGCAGAGGGCACTTAGAAGGAACCTCTCCGTCGCAACTGTTCCCTGGCCGAGACGCCAGCACCGGGGGATCGTGGATGCTGCACACCGAGTCTGCTGTCAGCCGAGAAACGCTTCCTCCAACTTGCGCAGCCAAACATGAACATGTCTCGGCGGAGAGGGATTCGCCGTACCAGGTTCGCCTCCCTCGTGGCCAGGCGTTCGACGGGGACGAAGACGAGGAGGTAGGCGAAGGTCAGGAGCGCAAAACCTTTTGCGGCGCGAGTCTGCAGAGTAGGCCATTGCAGTTAGAGACAGGTGGCGCAAGAAGAGAGTTTCGCAACGGTTCGCAGAGGGGGGGGGCGGGGGAGGAGAGGGAGCTCCATACCACGACTCCGTAGTTCCAGGCAAAAATGACAAGCTCATAGAGGCGAGTCACCAGGTCCCATCGGGCGGTAATGTAGCCAGCTACGAAGATCCCAAGGCTGAGAACGGAGAGGGGGTGCATAGAATCGCTATTCCCTTGGACTGTGCATGCCGAGGCTTGTCGCCAAGCAGAGAGTGGTGCGCCTGGGGATGATGTCGGGGGATCAAGGCTCGAGGCTCCGGACGCGGGCTTTTTTTGCGACTGCGGGACGACAACAACCTAGCCAAGCGCGGGGGCGAAGGCCAAGGGGAGCTTTCGGAGGGATTCTGATCTCGGAGGGGGTTGGATCGCGAGCGTGTTCGTCGTCTGGTGTTGTTGGTCTGGTATATATGGAGCGGAGCGGGACGTCTCTGGAGCTTTTCGGAGGGGCGAGACGAGACGACACGAGACAGCAGAACGACCGTTGGCGGGAGGACTGGAGAAGAAAGAGGATGAGGAGGTTTGTCGCGCAGCTTCCGGGGATGGAGAAGGACGGACCGGGGGGAGGGACGGAACGTGGGCAAGGGACAAGCTTCGTGCGTGGAGGTGGAAGCAAATCTGGGAATTGGCAATGTACGGGCATTGAGTGATGATTGGGGGTGCTACATTGCTGCTCCCTGGTTGGTGCAGCGGTGGTCAGGGCCGCTAGCGAAATCTGTCGTTAGCGGGTCGCAATCACTGAAGCGCCGACATTGGGCAGCCTGAGGGCAGTGGTTAGTGGCTCGTCACTGTCACTGGTCAGTGGTCGATACGTACAATGTAGCTCTGAAGGGGTAGTGGGGGGGGAAATAGGTACATGCCTAGGTACACTGTTGATGGACTGGGATGTGGGCGGTCTGGACCTGGAACACATGTCGACGACGAGAATTGGACCTCGACGGGATTGGTCCAGATGCGCGCGCTCCCTTGCTTGACGCCACCTGGCGAGTGAGTCCCTGAATCCCGTTTTCGCGTCAATAAAACATCACCAACTTGCATCAACTCGATGGAGACGAGCAGATGATCTCAATATTGGATCGTGTTCATATCGGCCCGAAATCTGGTGGAAAAGTTGCCGTTCTTGCAGTTATCCGCACATCGTGGTAATGGTTTTGTTTGGTCTTCTCCCATGCGAAAGGCATGAAGACGATGATGATGCCACTTGATCCTCCAGACTTTCTCTTCCTCCCGTGCCAGGCTGAGTTTTTTTTTCTCTCGGGGAAATTCATCAAGCTTTAGCTTGCCCACCCGAACCCGATGCCCATGTACGACACAAATAACGTGCCACACCACACCGCAAGGCTCGAGGCAGGGAGGGGATGTGCCCTGGATTGCAAAGCCAAAAGTCCTGGACGCGTCATGGAGCAGAGAACGGGGGCGGCACATTGTGAGATTGCGGTTTCTACACTGCCACTCTGCGCGCCCAACAAAATGCAACCAACCCTGGGGGAAACGCCATTTTGCACCGCGAGACATGCTTCCTAATTCAAATTGCTCCTATGCCAGTGGTCAGATTTCAGATCAGAACTGCAGAGAGAACTTCCCAGCGATGAGCACCGTGGCCGGGAGGGCCGGGGGTAATAGGACTCACATTTCCGTCCCAAATGGGTCGCATCGTTTTCCTTGCTGTCCTCCCGCGCCTCGTCCAGCAGCTTGTCTATGCCGCGTTCCTTCAGCGCCCCCGTCAGGCATTTTTGGTAGTTCTTGAAGAGGTCGGCGCATTCGTTGTTGTCGGTGCCGACGCCTCGGAGATACTCTGCGGGATGTTAGGCCTCTCGGCTCCCTTCTTCCCGTCCGTCACGGCGTCAAACAGGCTCACTCACTCTCGCTGTACCACTTCAAGAAGCAGGTGTCGTAGCGCCTGTTCAGCAGAGTTTAGTCTCGACGTCTCGCGTTGCGTCGTCTCGGATCCTCTACTCACTCCTTGACTTCATTGCATTCGGGTGCTAGTGAGGCAGACATGATGGCTTGTTGCGTCGTTCAAGTGAGGTCGCAGAGCTGTGAGACGGGTGGAAGCCGAAAGCTGCGGCTAGAAATGGAGGCAAAATCTCCAACTGGGCCCTGAGGCACTCACCTAGGTCGACCGCATGCTGTCACCGCGGCTGCACCCGCTGTAAGTCGCAAACAACTCAGGCCAAAGGGCACCCACGTCTTGAGTACGTACCCTCTGCTGTCCGTCATCGCCTCTACCGTCGTCCATCATCCTCATCTCTACTGTCCATCATTATCTCTGGTGTCTATCATCCTTATCTCTACTGTTCATCATCCTCGGTTTATTCACCCCGTTCAGAGACGGGGTTTCTTCTAAGTTCTAGTTCTACAGCTACTGTTTTCTTCTTCTAGGCCGGTTGTTGCTGGAGGGCTCATTGCCTACTAGGCGCCTAGGTAGTAATAAAATGGATAGGGGATAGGTAGGTACAGTGTACCTAGGTAGGCACCCAAGACCCTTACCTACCTCAGCTGCGCATGTCTTATCTTATCGATAAGCAAGACCCGTGTTATCGCTCCGCCGCGCCTGCATTTTTTAAAACTTCGCAAACCGCGACAACGACGGCGAGATCATAGTGTAACGCTCACCCGCCGAATCCTGCCGTGGCCCAGCGCGTCCTCGCTATTCGACACCATGACGTCCGGACAGGAGCAAGATTTCAAGTCCATCCAAGAGAAGGCGCAGACCGCCCTCTTGGCCACCACGAAATCCGTCAACCGCATCGCCGCCGAAGATCTCGCCTTTCAGCGCGCCGTGAACCCGGGCGTGGGCGACGAGCTCGATACTCAGACCGAACGCCTCCTTGAGCTCTCGACGACGCTCCTGAAGTCCGCTGCTCAGGTCTTCGGCCTCAAGGCGCCGGAGCTTGAGGATGCGGACGACGTCGACTTGCGCTGGAGGGGAATCGTCGACGTGGTTGACTCGGTCCTGGAAAAGGCCGACACCTCCATCGACGAGTACACTGGAGCGCTGAAGAGGAA
>WIGN01000332.1:0-46788 GCA_014235955.1 Colletotrichum sojae | reverse complement strand
TCGATGCTGGCCCAGGCTTATCGTAGTATTGAGGAAGCATCAAACCTTTGTTGATGAATGACTCGCAGGTTCTGTCAGCATGCTTGCTGGTCGAGATGTTGCTATCGCTACCTAGACTACCTAGCTGAAGCTTCTCCTGCGATGTTATTCTGCGCCATCCCACGATTCCAGAGGAGGGCAGGGGTAGCTAGGACATGCCTTCTTCCACTTATTTCGCCATGAATTACTGATTCTTCTGACCTGCTCGTTGTATTTATTTTGGATGATGCCGTCCGCGATTTCCCTCGACTTTCCGAAGCCCTCTAGCTTTGCGTTCAACTCACATGTCGCTCTTTCGACCCTCCACCTCGGGAGCCCACACTTGCACGGGCCGTTGGACATGTACATGAGACAGCGTGGGTCTGACTTCAAAGTCCCTGCCTTGTGCGAGTTCCAGACGCGGCGCTTTTCCTCCTCAAATACCCTCATGGCTTGGGATCTTTTCTCCTCAAAGTCCTCGGCGGACCTTGCTAGCTCGTCTCGTCTCTGTTGTTCAACGGTCGACAGCTCGGCTCGAAGACTCTTCAGATGCTGCAAAACTTTGACGCTAGGAGAAAATTGTTGGTTTTGATAATGATGTTTCCTCAGCTTCCGAAAGCCGCAGGACTCTCTGTTTGTGCTGCGATTCGCCATCTGCGCCGGGGTTTGAGGCAATATTTTCACAAGTGGCTTGGGGGTCGATATGAACTCAAAGCTCGGGGCTTGGTGCATTCAATCGCTAGTTGTATGGAATGACCACCAAGCACCTGGGGGTGACTCACCTCCGAGTTCCCTGCAAAGAATTCTTCAGAGTTCCCCAACTGTACCTGCTAAGCCACACCTGCGCCTCGATACTAATGGGAAAAGTCCGTGGCATGAGGACGGGCCTGGAATTGACAGATTTAAGTGTCATGGTATACACCTATTTTGGTTCTCTACTTCTGGGAACTTCTCAGGCTACCTCAGTTTCGGGGCAGCTGTCGCATCTAGGTAGTTTGCCAGTTCATATGCTCTCACTCTGAATGAAAGGCCCTTCTTAGCGCAGTCGATCTGAAGATGGAATCCAGTGTATTGGTACATTTTGATAGGCCTGGTACAAAGCAAAAGGTCACTGTTCAGGAGTCACTTCTACTGGAAGGCGCCATTGAGGGGTGCTATGTTCCTCCCGAAAGCCCATTTTGCTGAGGGAAAGTGCAATGGAGCACATTGTGCAGTGCCGTTTGGTCACCCCATAGCTCCTTCCTTTCCTCCCTTCCATAACCTCGAAGCCTCGAAGCTTCTTGAAAACTCTTCTTTCCCACACAGAAGAATCTTCGGCCGAGCTTTCTCAACTTTCTGTTTTTCATCGTCGGAAGCTGCCTGCGGCGTGTTGTCCACTCGAACCTACGCCAGAAGCTCTGAAGTCGAACCTGACGGTGGTTATATCGCCATGGGATCCTCCTCGCCACCCATAATCAGTCAGGAAGACGGTAGCCAACCCTCTGAATTTGATATCCGTCTCCACGAACTTTTCAGACCACCGTCGACCGGCCAAGTTGAGCCATCGCCAGACAAGCATGAGCCGCACCTATACGATGAGTATAAGCCGCATTCAGACCCAAGTACGTCGCAACATATTCGGGGAATGTCACAGACCTGCCTAGCATGCTTACGTCTTCCATTGCAGGCATTGAAAGAGGCATAGACGTATATGGAGAGAGTCGAAGCACCCCTAGTCTACCAATCCCAAACCCGATCCGATCATCAGCTGGCAATGCCGAAGAGTACAGCAACGGCCTCTCGACCAGTATCTCCGAGCAGAACTCCTCCAAGAAGCGAAAGACAAACCGACTCGCTGCGTACATGGCACGAACGACAAGCTCCATCGCCTTTGCCAAGTTTGAAAAGCTTCTCGACGAGTCTCCCCAGCCCCGTAACACTTTATCTGACACGGCCAACCTCAAGCTCGGTTCTCCCTCAGTCTACGGAGAGCCTAATACAGAGCGGCTGGATGCCTATCCCTCTCGACCATTTCAGGGCGCAGATTTTGACGTCCCGCTCCCGAGCCTGGAGACGAACGAAGAGGGTTCAGTTGCAGATGCCCATGCGGACACGGAGGACGGTGAAGGACATACACTCAGCTCGAGTTCCACAGTTGATCTTGCAGCTCTCGCTCGTATCACTGAAAAGATCACGGCAGTGTCGAAAGAGATACGCCTGTCTGATTCACAACTCGCGGATGCCCACGAAAGACTGGCCGAAGTCAATTGCGAAGTACGCGAGCTGGCGGAGACGTTCAGCCGGTCGTGGCAGGAGATTGAATCCTGGCAGGGCAACCCGCGCGATACCCCGAACTGGAATGCGACTCCGGGCTTGACCACAACGAAGATCACTAGCTTCAACACAATCGAAGTTCAGCTCAAGGACTTGACGCGCAAGAAGAGGCTCATCGAATCCGAGATCCAGGATCGGGAGGCCAAGAAGAAGAGTGTTGATGAGGCCATGGCAGCTTTCCTTACATCCGAGAAGTGGACCGACTTGGAAACTCTGGAGGATGCCGCGAATGACTACGTGCCCATGACGACAGGACTTTGAATGGAAGCTTTAGGAGGAGAAAATGCAGTGGAACTTTGCTTGTCGGGCCGCCGTTGTGCCGTACCTACTATGAGAACATCTCGATCGTCGATGTTTGCTTGCCTGTAAGCTAGCTATGAAGAATCAGGTAGTTATGACTCAGATTCTATAAACGTTTCATGTCGGTTTGCAACTTGTCTCTCACCGCAACCTTTGCAGTCAAAATGGTTGAAGATAAGACACAGCAAAACACCTGTAAAACCAGCCACAAGCTGCTTACTGCGAAATTGCTTCTAGTAGCGTTACGTCAAGTTAATCCGAACATCGATGAGAAAGGGTAAGAGAGAGCAAGGCCTTTAGTGTCAAGTACCAATGTTTCTTTTCTCTTAAAAGGAGCAACACCACTTGTACCTGCGTCCCTTGGTCTCTGGTACCTGTCTTTTGGCAGAAATAAAGAATAGGGGTAGGTATTTCGTACAACATACATACAGATTTTCACTTGTGTCCACCGATCCTCCTTCCTTGAAGTCCACTCAAGCAGCACAGGCAGGAGTGGGGAAAAAATAAGCATCCCGCCTTCCCTCTCAGTGTTCTCCTCATCCATCACTCAGGTGTTTTCCCCCTGCCCAGGCACCGTCTAGGCTTCAGCTCGGAAACAGATCTCAGCTTTGCGATCACATTCAACTGTCGCCCTATCCCACTCTCGTCCGTCCGAAGCCAAAGCTCTCTCTCTGTGTCTCTCTCTGTCTCTTTCTGCCTCTTGTCCGCTCTATTCGAGCCTTCATCCTGTTTGCTGGGACGCATGATTTCATTTGGTCACTCGTTCGGACCTCGTCGCTTTATGATTTTGAGACCGGTCACTTCATCGCTCCTGCCCACGAATCATTGGCTTACTACGCCTAGATGACTAGGCATAGGTACACGATCAACACCACCTCTCGCCGTATACGGGAACGTCGATCCTCTGCCATGTCGGCCCAGCCCGCGCTTTCAGAATCCCCAGGCTCCGACGACGACCCATTCGCCTGGGGACTGACTGAACCGGGATTGGAATTAAGCACCGATACCAACCATGACGGATGGAATGGAGGGTATGAGAATCCAAGGTCGTTTGACGACCCGGAAGACAGCCTGGCGCTTTTGCAAGCGAGCATTTCATCGCCGGAAAGGTGAGCATCCAACGTTCCTTCCGCTCCCTTCTTACTCCTCTGGCTCGCAACTCACCAGGGCGCTTGCAGTGTGTTCTCATCGGCAAACTGGGCTTCGTCACATAACACTATTAGCCACAACTGGATGGAAAACTATCTCAGCATCGATGTAGACTTTCCAGATCAGGACCAGATACTTGATCCTGACAACGAGCACGAAGTCTGTCATCAAGACGATGAAGAGCCCACCGACCCTCCGAGAAGCCCTGCATCGCCGACCGATGTGGAAATCTCTGCTCTCGAGGATAGCTCAGACACGTCGTTCGATAGCTGGCTACCGGCTCCACTGGAAACCGAAAATGATTTTGTCTCATCCGAAGTCGAAATGGGCGACGCATTCATTGACTTGGACGAAACCAGCAGCTCCGGTTCAAATGACTTAGAGACAAGGCATCGCGATGAGTGTGTCACGCAGTATCTCGGCACAATGTCACGACTAATCGTGCCGGATGAACGCCTCATGGGTGACGACATTGAGACCCTGCAGAAAATTCTGTTCGATCGCGCGGAAAGCGTCAGCTCCATTCCGTGCCAGTCATTGCTTGCGCATCCTTTATGGCTGCGATTGGGGAGAACCTTGCCCGCGAAGCTCCCTCAAGCTGTCTCGACTGCTCGCTACATCTTCACTGTGATGCACCACCAACACCCCGAGCACTGGACTCTGGGTCAACTTGATTTGCATGAAAGAATCTTTTATCACTACGATTCTCTGGACCTCGCCGGCGTCCAGGATCAAGTCAGTAACGAAGTCGTTCCATGGCTAGAAAACGTCGCGGACATCAATGTCAGAATCAGCAAGATGGTGAGTTCTTGTCTGCTCTCGTCGAGCTTCGTTAACACGATTTTGGTAGCGAGGTCCGCGGCAAGATGATACAGTCAACTGCGGTATCCACGTTCTTCATGTTCTGTCCTGTCTCCTCGAAGGCAGACCTGTGCCAGATCGCATCGAAGTTGCAGCTTTCAGGCACGATATGCTGCGTTTGGTTCTCCAAGAGGGCAAGGCGAAATTTCCTGACAACGACCAAATATTGGAGGTTGAGAGCACGTTGAGCTTCGGTCGCCACAAGGACTCTGCCAAGGCAGACCAGCCCGTCGAACTCTTTTCCGCGTCTTCTTCGGCTGACGATGAATATGTGTACGTCTTTGATTCAGATTGATACACAGCCGCTTGGCCCGATGCTTGGATTGATGATCAGGGTTTCCTACAGCCAGAATCGGCAAATAAGTACAGAGAAGGTACTTGGAATTGGGGGACCTCTTGTCTTTTGGTGTAACAAGTGTGTTCTGTGTCAGTATAGTCTCAATCCGTTCTCATGATGCTCTGAGAGCATCAATAAGACAGACCTTCCTGGACCTATTTTCAACGATATCACGACTTTCTTATTTCAAAAAGCAAAGAAGTAAAAGGATGTGCATTAGTACTGACACGCAGTTGAAGAATATCTGCACATCACCCGGGCGCCAGACAGCTCGACCGCCCACCTCGAGCCCATGCCTCGGGACCTTGCCTCCATCACCGGCCAAAAGTGGAAAGTGAACAGAAGGTTTGTAGATGACAACACTGCGGGCAACCTTGCCTCACGAACAGCACCGACCGCGCGATGGGTCTGAACACGACAAGTCCGGTCGTCACTTTCAACCAGACTACCTGTGTCCGGGCCGTCTTTGCGACTCAACTCGTGTACAGCAACACTCGGAACTTCAAGCCCAATTCTGGGCTAAGTCGACGCACACAGAAGACATCTTCCTTTCCGTCTGGAATAAGAACGAGGCGGGTACTGAAGGAAGCTTCCCCATCGTTGTCAGGGGAGCTGGGGATTCTTAGGGCTGGTCTGGTCCTCTGGGTTTAGTCACGGAGATGGTAATTGGTGTAACGACGAGGGGTCTCATTAACGATCTTACGAGGCGTACGGGTAAAAGAGCGTGTTGTTGTTAATTACTTCGATGGGTGCCCTTGTGAGGAGCTATCACTACTATTTGAATGCAGCAAAACGCCACAAGGCCAAAAACCCTAGTGACCCATTTAATCCATTTCCAACGTTCGGAGGCGTATTCAGTAAACCATATGTCTTATGCCCACGCCACTTACGCTGACTCCCCATCGCTTACGAGCTGCGCCGTCACAATTAGAGACGGTGTTGTGATGGTTTGGTGAAGGCTACCAATGTGGCCGTGGAGATGAATATGCGAAGGGGAGTATTATTTCACACCCCCAAGCTGAATGAATATCCCACCTCCTACAAACAGCAGTAACAACAATGGACGACGACGATAACGATAGACGATGATGGTGGCGGACGACGACGACGGTGGCGGACGACGACGACGGCGGCGAACGACAGTGGAGAATAGTAACAACGACAGACAATAGTAAAAATAACAAATAATAGTAAGAGTAGTAAATACTACTAGAGTAATAATTAAATAGCAGTGGGCTGGAATGACTAGAGGGGATGTGAAATACCCAATCTAGGGGTGTGGAATAAAAGGCCCTCTCTAGTATTAATCTCACTATATAGCTCAGACGATGTCTCTAGGCGTTTTATTTGTATTATTTTTCTTTTCTTCTTTTTTAAAAAAAAGTGTCTTGAATAGCATTTTCTCTCTTCCCTTCTGCCGGCACTTCTGGTGTTGTGTTTGGTGTCCCTTGGGTGACCTTTGTGGCCTGTTTTCTTGGTGGCGTCTACTGTGGCGTTCACTGCGACGCCCCTACCGCCTAGGTACCTGCCTAGGTACCCCAGACCCTGCTGGGCCCAGTGCTGCCTGGACTCCATGTGGAGAAAGTTCACAGAGAGCAACGGAAATGGCCTGAGACTCTGTGAATCAAAAGCATTATAGATCTTTTCTTTCCCAGCTCCTTGCTTTTTCAACTTCATTCAATTGCTTTACTCTGTGCACCCTACCAGAAATGACACCAGAGTCAGCTCCTTCCGCCAAGCAGTCTACCTAATACTACCCCGCTACTTCCTTCTTCAGATGGACTCCCCCAAAATGAGCACACCCACCACCAACAACAACAAGAGACGCGAGATGGGGGCGACTCTGAAGTCCCTTGCTCGGGATCTCTGCGACGCGATTACCGCAGACGACGATCATCCCATGTCTATTTTCGCGCTCGGAGGGGAAGTTCACATCAAGACCCCCGCTGTGAAAACCCGCCGAGCATCCAAAAAAGCGCAGAATGCCTCTGCCCACGCACCTGAGGAAGAGAATGCCTCCGACCCAATTGTCATTTATTGGGGTCCTCCCAACGATCCAACCGCCGTCCTGGGAATGACCCACTTCCCACTCACTTCAGATGCAGACGAAAAGGGTTTCGAGAAACTGCTTAAAGATACCCAGGCGGCAACGTTCGGTCGTGGCGGGGACGAGGTCTTGGACGAGACATATCGCAAAGCCAAGAAACTACCCGCGACGGCCTTCGCGACAAGCCTTTGCCCTTATAAGTTGGGTATTATCGATACCGTTCGCCAGGTGCTGCTTCCGAGCATCGAGACGGCTGAGGGTTCTCGCCTCATACGGGCGGAGCTGTACAATATCAATATAAGTTTTCACATCTCAAACCACGCCAACAGAACAGCCGTACCTAAGAAATTGCAAAATGCAGATCTATTCTGGTCCATCGGTAAAGTTCAAAGCACACGTCGACACCCCCCGATCCAGCCTCCAGATTGGTTCTTAGTGGTTTGTCTTCCTATGGAACACAAGGGCGGAGAATTCGCCGTCCGGCAAGACGGGCGATCTCATACGTTCGACTGGGGGGCGAACTCGGAAAAGCCGTTGATACAGTGGGCAGCATTCTACAGCGACTGTGAACACGAAGTCTTTGAGGTCAAATCGGGCCATCGCGTTACTATGACCTACAACTTGTACGCCACTCCGGGGAGCAGTTCTCCCGCCAGGCAGCTCCCCGCTTTCAGCCCTGCGTCGTTGCCTCTTTACGGTAAAATCAACGCCCTCGTCGCATCCAAGAGATTCCAACGCAAGGACCGCATCATCGGATTCTACAGCACCCACGCCTACCCCCATACTGTTGGGGAGAAGCACAGGAACCTTCCCTTGTGTCTCAAGGGCATTGACATGGCTGTGTATGAGACCTTCAGAAGCCTCGGTGCTACAGTGCATTTGTGCTCCGTCGTCGAGCATAAGGACACCGATGATGGCCGCACTGCTTCGGACATCGAAACGGACGGCGGAAAGTTCTCAGACGGCCAGGCGGACAGCGCCCCATCCAAAAAGACGGCCAAGGCTAAGAAGACGCGGTGGAGGCGCTCAAACAACGCTCCCGGCCACAGCCTATCTGATGGCAGTCGTCCAGTAGGAGAAGGGATGCAGACTGGGAAAGCGAGGAGGCTGAGTCTAGTGAGGGAGACTCCGAGGTTGAGGGGTGGAAAGAAGACATACCTTCCGCGAAGAAGCACGTCAAGAACATCGCCTCAATCTGCTTGTCAGGGGACCTCGATGAAACTATCGAGGTCGACGATATTATCAAGGACTATCTTGGTGATGACACAGTCGACCCGAAATAAATCGTCTGGATCAACAAGAACAACGGTTTGAAAGAGCTTCAGATTGCTTATCTCACGATAAGAGCTTTTGTCCAAAACAATGCTTGTGCTTGGCTAACCTCAATTTAGTATGGCAACGAGGCTTCAATGGATGAGGTTTATTTCCACTTTGCCATGGGTATAGAGATACCGGCTGGCAGTATCGCTGCTTAGTTGGTTGGTTGGTTGGCTTTTATGTTTTATTCCGCCAGCGGGTGGGTTCGAAGTATCGCTGCTTAGCCATGAACAGATTTATTGTTTTTGGGAGCGATCGTCGAGCGGGGTAGGCCTGCGAACATATCTGTAAGTGGTCCAGTAAAGATGTATTATAGCCTATGTATATATTAAGTAATGTATTGTGATAAAGGTGTCTAATGCGGTCGTGTCGCCTGAAGTCGTCGTCTGGAGGGCAATGACTGACTGCACTGACGATGTTGGTGGAAGGTCAACGATTGAAGCAGCTGGAGGGGGGAGGGGGGGCTCGGGTGCTGTAAGGCCGTTAGGCACCCAGGAGGAGGGCTGGTAGGGGGGACTACTACCTGTGACGCTTCTACAGACATAGAAGTGCCGAGGGAGCCATAAACAGATAGACCTTGCGATAGTACACCATTGACGATGGACATGGCAATGATTTTGTTGCATCTTTGGCTTGTTTACTCACTGGTGATTTTCCCAATACATGGAGACGGTACTCTGTTAGTATCTACTCAGGGCCTATAACAATGGAATCAATAACACCTAAGGTGACGACGACAACAGACGACACCGTAGATGACGGACGACAACAAAGACAACGATAACGAAGGAGACGGCGAGGCAAAGATGATGAAGATGAAGATGGGAAGAGCGATGATGATGATAGGAACAAAACCTCTAAAGAGAGTTGTCTCTCGGCAGCCATGATGGAGCGATGGGCGTGTAATATGTAGTTGGGGCAAGGTGCCGAACATATGAATTGGCAACTGTAATCTACATCTTGACCGACGGTACTGGACTGCACTTCCATGCCATTCGCTAAAACTGGACTGCCCAACACAAAATCGTTCCCAGCATCACTCACTTTTACGTTGAAGCCTTCGGCAGCGTTTTACATGACAGCTTGCCATCCTTTCGGCTCCTACCTGGGATAAGAGCTGGCAGGTTGAAGGATAAAGGTCTGCGGACAAGTATTTGATGCTTCCTGAATCATCTCTATTTCAACTATTTACTTAAGTGCTTCTTGCTTTTCTTGTGATGAACTATCCCCCACACCATCCATATCTTCTTTTCTCTTGTCGTTGTCACTAGTTGTTATCTCTTTTGCCGGCGGCAGTGGGTAGCCTCTTGGTCGTTTCCTCAAGACGGAAGTCGGGATTACTGCATTTCTCGTTCGCGGGATGGCTAGGAACTTGGGCTTGAGCTTTTGCAGCGCTGAAGGGAACGGCCGAGAGTTAACACCGGAGCTCAAGTCAACAGATTCCGGCGGGCGCACCCCGGACATACCTCTCAAGTCGGAGTTTGGTCCGCAGTATCTTGGTTCCATCACGGGAAGCTTTCTGAGAAGAATGGGATGGTGTACTTGTATCAAGCGCGGGGCCTTCGGGTCTGGCGTGAGGCTGTGGTAGCGTCGTCTGTCTTGTGGTTTGTGGTGTGTCGTTTTGAATACTGATGGTCGAGGATGCTCGAGTTGGAATTTTTGTTGTGTCATGGTGAGGCGATCGGGATGGGCTTAAAGTTTTGCGTCTCGGTGTTCATCAGAGAGGTCTAGAACGGGGAAAGAGCTATATTAATATTGGCATCGAGGAAACATTGCCCTTGAGAGGAGCCAAAACGGAACCTTCGGATTGTGGTCGTCAGCCAGCCGAACTGTCCTATGGGGTGCATGAGAGTCCGAACACCCCCTACTTCGTAATTCGTAGGACGAGGGAACGCAACCGCTCGAAGCCTCCCCCCCGGCCAGCCACCCAGAAGTGCCCATTTGCGAGATGGGGATGGCCAGTCGGGAGGCGTCCCCCCCCCGTCAGCCTGTTCTCGAAGGATTTCCCGCGCTGATGTCAGCCGCCCTCGCTTCATCTGCCGAGCGACCTTGCCCCCCCATGCGAGCAGCGAGGTCGCCTTTTATGCATTTTGCTGATGTAGAATGCCCTAATACGGTGCTTCTCGTGTCAGATCCCGTCTTGGCGCGCCGTCAGCAGAAAGCAGTTCGTCGCGAAGGAGTCAGCGGCCCTCGACGGGGCGGAGCCGCGGGTGAGATACCCCCCCCCCCCCCCCCCCCATACCTTGGCCCGCGGTTCGGTCTTCTGTATTGTGGCACAGCTTCCCGGCAGTGCAACATGTTCTTCCACCGTCGTGTTCGACGGGGGCGTTTATTCCAATCACGGCTGAGAGTAATGTAGTCGGGTCCGATGTGGCTGCATCTACAATTTCAACATCGCAGCCTGGAGCTTGGTCGGTCGTACAGCGTGTGATTGCCCTGGAATGGGAAACTCGGTGTAAGATGCTGCCTACCTATGACAGTCGGGTCCGGCGAGACAAGTTCATGCAGCCAGTTCCATAGACACCTCGTGGATAAGGATGTGTGGGGGTTAGAAGGCAATGGCTGACCTGGGGCGGCGTAAGGCAAAAGATCTTTCGGGGGTCTGACGGATGCTCAAGAGGAACCGTTCTAAAGGCTATTCACCTGCCATTCTCCACAGATATACTAGGGTTAAATGAAAGGGGATTCTTTGAAGTATGTGCCGAGATAAAAGCAGATTGGGCAATAGCAATTCGTTGTTTTGCCTTCTACTTCGTCATCTACTTCTGAAATCCAGACCTACAAATAAAACATACTACTTATTTCCTTTAACGCCGGCCTGTCTCGTCGGCAGAATGTCTTACATATGCATATGGCGCTCTGGGGTGAGACGCACCATCAGGAGACGCAATTGCTTGTTCCCGAGAAGGTAGGAAGAAAGCATCCTAATTTCTCACTAATCAGAAGATCTGGCATTAGTAAACCACCCTTGGATCTCTTAGGACCTGACCAATACGTCATGTGATCAGATGGAGTGGTATGACTCCCAGGTCTGGCCCACTGTAGCCATGTATTGACCTTCCATCCTTCCACACCTACCAGAGACCACGAGAAACGAGACAGGCTACCTACCTAGGTAGGCAACTGCAAGCTGCTAAATTCGGCCCATTAATCATCGTCTATTCGCTAGTCAGCATGATTAACCTTCTGAGTACACTGCCTGGGTCAGCCTCAGCGAGAAAAGTGGCAGGGGTCTGCAGTCCAGACAATCAATGGAAGGTGAGAAGGCTACCAATCGCTCTTTTGTTTTCAATCTGCCTAGGTAGCCACCTACCCATTGATACCTCTCTAGGTAGGTAGCTGGCAACCTACGGACATGTACCTACATACCTACCTCGGTACCCAGATGGCCTTGAGCCGCATGTGAGTACCACTACCTGAATGTCCACCGTCCACCTACCCACCGCAACGATGTTCTGACCCGCCACGTGACGAGAGACCCGGCCTGCAAGGACTTCAAGTCGATCTCCCTAGCGAAGGCATCTAGGTAGCTACCTACTTGAAAGTTACAGGCCACCCGAAACGCCAGAAATAACCACCAGAGGCACAGCGCGCTTGCTATTGGTACTTGACCGACCAGTAGCCTCAATGCACCTTTCGTTCCAGCGGATAACACAAGTCTAGGCACTCAACTCTGTGCAGCTTCGAAGAGTGGCCCAACCTTCTGGGCAACTTGCAACAAGTGTTGATCGCGGAACCTCGAAGCGACGAGAGAGATCCCCACAGGCATGCCTCCCTGTCCTCTGAGCCCGGGAATATTGACGACAGGTGTGTGAAGCGCCTGTAAGCAGTCAGCATACGGTCGTTGTCTTGGAAAGAATGATCGCACCGTCCACATGGCGTTGAAATCAGAGCTGCCAGTGCCCCTTCCCTGGGGAGCCACGTCTACTGCGCTGGGCGTGATTATGGCGGTATACCTGTCGGCGATCTCGTCCATTTTGGGCCTCAGCGCCGCAACGCGATCCAGTGCCCGGAGGTAGGCCCTCTTTGATCCTGTCTTGATTGTATCGGCGATGTTGGCGATGTAATTGCTGATCTGGTTGGGGCAGGTGCTGTATTCCCTCAGAAAAGCGACCCCGATCTCGGCCTCAAGAATCTGGTTCTGCATCTCCAAGATGTCATCGAAGTCACAGGGCAGCGCGACCTCTTCGACCTGCGCGCCAGCCTCCCGCAGGATCCGGGCAGCCTGTTCCAAAGCTGCGACGGTGCCGGGTCCAGCACTGGGCCACACTGGGGATCTTACCACGGCAAATCTCGCCCCGCTCAGGGATATCGTGGAGGGCGGCTCATCGTCCTGGAGAACGAAGACGTCGGCCAGCTTCTGCAGGTCGGCGGCGGACCGGGCCATCAGCGCGAACGTATCCAGCGTAGTCGACGACATTTTCTGGCCTTCGGGAGAGATTGCGTTCCATGTGGGCTTGAAGGCGTAGATGCCCGTGAAAGACGCGGGTCTGATGGTGCTGCCCACCGTTTGGGTGCAGAGGGCGATGGGTACTTGCATGTCCGCCACGGCGGCCGCGGACCCGGACGATGAGCCACCGGGCGTTCTTGACAGATCATGGGGGTTTCTCGTACCGGGTCCGTCGAAAGATGCGGTGAATTCAGTCGTGGTAGTTTTGCCTACTTCCAGATTAGCACACGCGGATTTCCAAGACAACAGACTATCGTGGCGCGGGGTGCCCTACCCATAATCAGAGCGCCGTTGCGCCTTAGTATGGCTACCGAGGAGGCGTCAAGAAGTGGCTGGTCATCTGCGTGGATCATGGAACCGTGACGAGTGGGATACTCTGGCTTGCTGTAAGTCTTTCGTCGTCAAAAGGGTTTCCAGGCTAACAAGTTCGGACCTTCAGTGAGGATTGCATCCTTGACTCCGACCACGAAGCCATGGAGAGGGCCGCGACATTCCCGAGGCAGCTGGTCAAGACGTCTCGCCTGTTGAAGGACTCTTTCAGGCTCGATGTGCGCCCAAGCCTTGACATCGCCGTCCCTGGCATAGTACCGGGCCAGCAACGATCGGACATAGTCCTCGAGGGAAAAGACATCTGCCTCGATATGAAGCTGGGCCTCGGTGGCCGTCATGCTGGAGAGGCTGGGTCGCTTCATGGCAAAGATTGGGAAGTGATAGGACGCTGTTGAAGCTACGGATGTGTGTTTTCAGGAGACTATTCCGTTGAACGATTGAAGCAGTTGCACAATCTAATATCGACAGGATAGTTGAGGCTGCTCGCTCGTGTTATATACATCATCATCTCGCGCAATATTCTCGCTGTTTTACGAATAATTTGTCTCTACTCCGTGATGCTTCGGAGCTGTCCGTAGCAAAATGAACATCGCCGATTAGACGAGGTTACGGACGTAGGCTCAGTGATGCTTCACAGCTGCCCCGCTGATCTCCAACAGGAGCGCGGAAGACGTTGCAATCCGGTCAAAAATGCAGCCATTCAGACGACACACGACGAGAAAGGCAGTTGCCCAGAAAAAGTGCCGCGTAGCTGAGGCAGGCACCGCGCATGGCCCCCAATCAGTGGGTAGCACATAGCGACCAACAACACAGGGCAGATAACGGCAGGCAAGAATTTGGGGTCGCAACAGTGGATTTCCTCCCCCTTTTCCGCCCAAAATACATTGGCTGTGGCTGACGCTGTCCTTGGCGATTCGGTGTCGCAGCACTTCACTTGCCGCGGAGCCGGGTGCGTCGTCCCGGGGGTCGACGTGTCAAGCAGCTGGCGGCATCTCTGTTCAGCCTCTCCTCAGATGAAACCAATGAGAATCTTTCGAAGCGACCTTGGCAATGATAACGGGCTGGTAAGAGGGTTTCGACTAAAGACATGGGCCTTGAGCTGTAGCTCCTGCATCAGAGCCACGGACTCATTGTGGGTGGACTACCGGCAATTACTAGCCTTGATTCATATCCGGACAGGAACTCGCAGGCTTAGAGTTGTGCCAAAGGGGTGGGTTTCGGACTTTTCCAGCTCGGCCCCGAGGGTCAGATCGGTACGCTCACGGACCCGATCACGATGCCGGGCTCTTGGTGCGGCCCGAGAGACAGCAGAAGCTCCCGAGACGGCGGGGTCAAGTTCGATGATGAACGGTTACTCTTGCGTGACAGCAGGTTCGCTGGCTAGTAAATAAATACCCTTCGTACTAATGCTTTTTCCAGATTTCGGCAGCCCAGTTGAAGTAATTCGCACGACAAGAATCCAGAAAGATGGCACAATCAAACATCACCAACCGGGCCCTGTGGCTCTCCTCGTTCTCGGAGCCCATGTCCATCATCGAACTTCCAGTTCCTGACGCCGAAGCCGGCACAGCCGTCATCAAAATCCTCGCGACGGGCTTCGCGCCATACACTCATTTGATCCACTCCGGCAAACTGCCGGGCCTCAACCTCACACTGCCTCTCGTCCCCAGCCCATCCGGCATCGGCCGCGTCCACGCAGTCGGGCCGGACGCCGTGAGCCTCAAGCCGGGAGATCTCGTCTTCATCGACGGCCTGGTGCGCGCCCGTGACGACCCGGGGGTCAGCCTGATGCCCGGGCACATGACAGACGGCCGCCCGGAGAGCCAGAAGCTCATGCGCGGCGTCTGGCGGGATGGCTCTCTGCAGCAGTACCAGAAGGTCCCGATCGAGAACTGCTTCGCATTGGACGAGGACGAGCTGTTCGGGGACTTCGGATATGACGCTGCTGTCCTGCATACTCTTAGCCACTACTGCGTCGCGGCCGGCGCTCTGATCGAGGCCGCGGAAGTCAAGGTCGCCCAGACTGTTGTGGTCGGGCCTGCGGGGGGCTCTTTCGGCGGGCTAGCAGTTGAAGTGGCCCTCGCCATCGGTGCCAACGTCGTGGCTCTGGGGAGAAGCGAGAGCAAGCTAGCGGCGATGAAGGAGAAATTAGGGAACCCGCGTCTGACGACAGTCGTGATGACCGGAGACGTGAACAAGGACGCAGCGGCCATCATGCAGGCCACCCCGGGCGGCGCGGGCGCCGATGTCTTCAACGACTGGACCCCCGGGGAGCTCCAGGCGCCCCCGTACTTCCCTGCTGCGATCCGGACGGTGAGGAGGGGTGGGAAGGTCGTCCTGAGCGGCGGGGCCTCGGGCAGCTTCGAGATCCCGTACGGAATCGTCATGCTCAACAACCTGGAGGTGATTGGCAAGTGGATGTGTCAGCGACGCACGGTCGAGCAGGTCATCGGCATGGTCACCCAGGGCCAGCTGAGGATCGGGAGGGAGAGCGGTACCGAGATGAAGGTGTTTGGGCTGGAGGAGCACGAGGAGGCGATCGAGTATGCGCGGAAGCATGGTGGGTGGAGGAACTATACGGCCGTTGTGCCGAATCCTGCTTGAAGGGGCGAAGATAGCATCAAGCTCGTTTGCAATCCTGAGTCGTTGTAATCTTTGTTCTCCGGTACCTGTGGAATCTGTTGCGAGTCGTGACGGTCGCACTAAAGGCAGGTACGTACTCCCGAAGGTGCGCTAACGACCTAACGGCGCGGGCCATAGGGGGAACCTTAATCGCTAACGGCGCTGGAGGCGCCGGCCCGGGCCTTAGGCCAACCCCATCGCCAGGGGGACAGCGTACTAAACGTGTAACGGTTAGTGGCTGTCACCACCCACCCATACAGGGTAGGTACCTACATCACTGTACGTGCCTGCAGATAGCATCCTGGACTCCTGAGGACTCCTGAGTACACCAACAGCCGCCAAGCAGCATTGGTTGGTCCTGCGGCCGTAACAAGATAACCGGAAGACTTCCAACGGACCCCATCAGGATTGCATCGCATCGGGGTCACACCGGCAGCTCCCTCGCGTCATCCGCTGCCAGCTGCAACAGCAAGCAACCCGAGCACCCCAATCGGATGAGACCCCCTCCTCCTTGACCGTCGACGTCCTGGCGTGAGCCGTCATACCGGTGTGCCCTGTGCCCTGTGCCGACAGAATGACATCTGCAGCCACAGAGGGGAGGGGAGGGGGCCCGAATGCAAAGAATAACCAACAAGACGAGGCAACCAATCCTGTCGTTTTTCAAAGAATGGACTGATATGAGACCGTTGGGACTTAGAAACCTTCGCAATCTGACGAGATCCAAGACGGTATACGGAGTACTTGCTGCCAATCTGCAGTTTTGAAGGCCCCCAATAGACGGAAGATTCACGTTGGTTCCTCGATTCCTGGCGGCTCGAGCGGCAACGACCCAACTCGAGTTTGGCTGGCTAGTTGCTTGGCGGCCAACTGACCGGCCATGAGACCCCCAGGCCTCACATGCATTCGTGAGGCCGCCTTGGTGTTCGAGGAGACCGGGCTACCTGCCTGCTTAACCCCACTGTGCATGTCTCTTGGCTTCGTGATCGAAGCAGTGGGGGGGTCATATCGTGTCTGGATGGGCGAGACGGAAATGCCCACGCGGAAGGGTGAAGGATTCCACGCATGCTATGAATATACACATCTTGATAGTGACAGTGGCGAAGCCAGAGTTTCTATGTACGCGAACCAGATTACATGAAACGAGCCAGGTTCAAATTCACAATCGGATATACGCAAAGTTCCATGCTTGCTCTTCTTCGATCTCCTCCAGGCCATTAAGGCGTCCCTCAGTCGCAACCTCCATCGTTGACGTCCCCAAAGACTGCAATGTTGGAAATGTCAAACACCTCGTCCCCGAACGTGACCAGAGAGAGATTAATCTGCCGCGTGCCCCCCGCAGGCAGTGCCACAGACCCGAGAACCGCGGCATCGGCGGCGTCGGGCTCCGCTGTGCAGTTGATGCTCCCGTCGTTGACGTTGCCGAAGATGGATATGCCAGAAATGTCAAAGACTTCGTCGGCAAAGGTGATGAGGGAGATGTTGATCGAGTCGATCTGAGTGCTCGGCAACCCGAGGTTGACTGGCCCGAGAAGTGAGGGCGTCATGGTTTGGCGGTTCTCGAGTGTGTTCCCAGCCGAGCATGGTGCAAGTAGCACGGGCACTAGAGTCCAAGGTTGGAGAAGACGCATTTTGCGCTTCGTATCAGACTTGATAGTATTAATAACAGGCAAAGTTGGTGTTCCTTGGATACTTTTGACTCCAAGTCGAGGAAGAACCAAGTCGACTGCTGCAGTTTATACTTCAGTTGCTCAGCGAAAGGAAGTTGCAGGTATCTAAGCCCATCTCGACAGCCATCAACGATCTGGAAAGACCTCGTGATGGTTGCCAGTTCTGAGGGTCACGAAGCCTTCAACCCAGTCAAGATTCACGATTTTCCCGGTGACGAACTTACTGTTCCAGTCTACTGATGTGAACGCCAAGACAGTAGATCGTGACGCGTGCTAGATTGATCACGATACCTGCCAGAAATGGATTCAACTCCGTTCTTTTTGACCATTTATGCCAAGAAATAGTTGCGTTGCAATCTGGGATGTAAGCGCCCGATGGCCGATCGGCACCGGACTTCGATTCGGGCCATTCGGAAGCATGCGCCGGCAGCATGTGTTTGTAAACAGGTTGATTCCAAGCCACGATGCCTTCCTCGCCCAACAAGGCAGGAGCGGATCTTGTTGAGGCAATAGGACATTAAGGCATTACAGATCTCGAAGTTCATGACGAGAAAGAGATTCTAGGCGGCTTGGACACCTTGGAGACCAGTGGAATTGTCCTGGGAGCCGGGAGGGGGGTGTCTGCCTCCAGGCCTCGGCCATGGTCATGTGACCATGGCCGGCTTCTCACCACAAAGGCATTAATACAGCAGCTAAAAAGAGAAGGGCAGACCAAGGTTAGCTTGTTTAAGATTGGAATTATGCGAAGCACAATTTTTCCCATCTTCTTTTACTCCATGTACCTGCCATCTGGGGCTGTTGCCTTCACCGGCCATGCAGGTATCCAGCCGTGAGGACATTCCACTTTGGCCGCTAATACCACACAAAGCAAACAGACGGCTTGCAAACAGAACAGCTGGAGAAAGGGCAATATTGGGTATGCATTAGGCCGTTTGAGAGACTGGCGGTCAGTCCGGCAACGAAGTGAGAACCCCACTCCATAACTCCTACCATGGCTTCCATCGACGAAAACCTTTTTCATCTGGCCAGGCTCCCATCTCCTCCTCCAACGTTGCAACTTCAACACCGATCCCTTTACCACCCAATACTTGGCCTCTCTTGCTCTTATTTCAGCAAAGATGAGCCCGAAGGAATCGTCTGAGAAGTCGCTGCCGCCAAAAGTCCATCGGGAGTACCTTCGATACAAGGACAACACCAATGGCCCCATCAACTGGCTGTTTTCCAAGGCGAAGAAGCACATGAAGGCGGGATTCCTGCCGGATAACTCGAATGGGCTGACAACCTACCATTTGCTCCCCATGGCACAGGCGTGCAAAGCTGCCGGCATCACCATGCCTGACGAGCAGCTGAAATCCCTTCACCAAGCTATCCGCCTCCGCCGGAAGGTGTCCTTGTGGTACACCGACAGCAGCTCACTCGCAGACAAGATTAAGCCATCGGTATCAGACGATCAGCACAGCTACTTCAATGATCAGCTGCAGACCATCCTGAACATGTTCCAGGGTCCGTCTGCTTCCGATGTCTCTGCATCCGACCCTGCCGTGGCGACTCGGGACACCGTCTGCGTCCCGCGCGTGATCAACCAATTCTCTCATTTGCACCTGGAAGGCGACGAGGACGACAATCATTCCGACGCCAGATTCCAAGACAGCCACCAGCCCCACGATGCGACATCCGACCATCCTCGGCCGCGAGCTGTTCCCGATCGAGTTTACGAACGCGGCAAAGACCTCGTCGACGATCCTCACATCGATCTCATTTGCCTTTTTCTGGAGATGGACAAGATTCGAGCCCACGTCTCGGACGTCTGGGAAGAGTACAAGGCACGGAAAATCGACCTCATCACCGCTGCCGTCGTCACAGAGGCAGCCTTCGAGTGCATCATCATGCTGGACGAGGAATTCTCCTTCCGGAACCCCGATCTCGAAACCTCGGACGCCATGATCCAGCAGGTCATCCGCACGACCGTTCTGCGTTGCCCCGAAGACCGCGTCAAGCTTCACCTAAAGACCGACGGTGTTTGGTTCGAGGTCAACGGCCCTCAGCCAAAAGAGATACGTGCCAGAGGTCCTGACCACCCACTCAACAGACTCTGGGACTTCCTACTCCAGCCAGCTCACAGCCTTTTGCTCGGCCTCGCTACCAAAGCAGAGTCGCTGGGCGGTGAGCTCGGACAGTACATGTACCGGCCTTACAAGCTGCTCCAACGCTTCGAGAAAGATGCCATCAACTTGGGCAATTGTACCTGGCGTCCTGATCGACTACTGTTGTCTTTTCGTTGCGGCCAGCGAAAGGACCGCATCTATCTCACAACAGCTCTTTTGACCAGCATTTGGATGGACCTGCATGAGAGAGGCGTGTTCGACATTGCTGCAGATGACTACAGCTCTTTTGCGAGAGATATCCCCTCGGCTTTTACAGCATTGATCCAGCTGACGACGAGGCCTACAGAGCTCACAAGCTCAGCCTTGAATCATGGCTGGCATGGGTGGACCCCAAACAGGACTTCAAGGGCAAGACATTCGTCTCCTCCAACCCCATCTTCGCAGGCCTCACACTTTTCGACGCATACCAGAGAGTACAGAACGGTATCGTTAACACGACAAGCATGGACTGGACCATCGTACCCATGGCGCATATTTACAACCACGCTCGCGTCGGCGGAAAATGGAGAAAGGTCTGGGACGACATGGAGACCGTCATTTCCATGCAGGAAAGAGAGGTTTTTGTCATGCAACGACCTACGAACTTTCACCTGTGCGAGACGCGCTTATGGCTTGCTAACGGTGGCACGTTGAAGGACTTGAGAGCACTCAGAAAGCGAGGAAGAAGCGTCTACAGTGAGATGAAGAAGCGGTCCTTTCCCCGCAACTTCCCCGTGTCGAAGCGTATCATGAAGCAGCACAGTATGGAGGAGATGGACGACATGCGGGCTGACAAAAACACGACCGGCTGGCGTCGTGATCTGGAGCCCACTCCAGTCCTGGGCGACGTCTGGTTTCACTGTGAGCATGGACATCGCTTCATAATCAACAACATCGAGATTCCAAAGATGATCAAGAGGCTCTACGACGACTTCTGCAAGGCGGAAGGATATGCGTGCCTCAAGGAACTGACAGTCGTCCAGCTGCTCCAGGGGCTTCGTGCCGTGTTTCAGTGCGAGATGCCGCACATGTTTTTCGACTTCATGGAGATGAACGCGACATGCGTCCAAATCCTGATGTGTTACCACATCACGAGAGGGGATGTTCTCGTGACCAATGATGACATCGACAAGAAACTCTTCGTGGACTTGTACTTCAACACCGACGACCGCGAGATCGCCGAGAGGTTTGTCGAAGAAGACTGCGAGATCAACGCGAACTTGACCGCGGAGTGGAGAAGCTGGTGCGAGTAAGTCGATGCCTTCCTCAGTCAGCCCTGCGCTACGTTTATCACGTTTACTGACAAATTCTGCCGCAGAAAGGCATCGTTGTTCCCACAAGACGGCAGCACTTGGGATGAGAAGTACAAGCGTGCCTTCAGGGCACGACTTGTGGCCTGGGCACGCGAGGTTGAGGCCCGTGAGGTTGAGGCCTGTGGCTGAGTTCCGTTCTCATTTCCGGGTTGAAGATGTCAGCAGATCACGGGACTGTTCGTCTACTCGCGTTTGATTACCTGGGCTTCACTGGGAGAGACAGTCGGGCCGCGAGCGAGGTGGTCATCGAGATGGCAAGAGATTAGCAAGACCTGTCACGTTAAGTTGCATCAGTGCGAGATGCTCGCTAGCTTGGTCATGTTTGGGAGTACATGGCTCAGTAACGTGTCGTGAATAGATCGTCTGTTTTGTTTTTGATTTCATGACGATGAAGTCCATTTCCGCGCCAACCTTCGTCGCCAACGCCCATTTTGTGATACTGTAGATGCTCCCTCCCGGAGGCACCCGCTGTCGTTTTCCGTTTCGATGCATCTGTGTCTTTCCCAAGGCGAGACGGAAAAGGCGTGACGTGCAAACCTTTCCAACTGGTACCAGCACAGATTCGAGGGACGTAGGAGGAGAAAACTGTATTTCGTGACAGGGCATTCAGTGGCATGTGGGATGGGAGGTCTCTACTACTCTTGTAGGATAAAATGCCTTCCTTGACTTTCATTGCCGTCCTTTCAGGACTTCGGGAGGGAAAAGACCTTCTCCGTTCACATTGGCGGTCACATAGCGGGCAGAACTTGTTCGTCATGGTCAATGATTACTGGGCAGCCGAAAACGTCATGTCAGAGAGAGCCTCAACCTGCGTTGCTTCATTGCTTTGCGAGTCCATAGTAACCGCAGCGACGGTGCCCCTGCCCACAAACATACATCAGAATGGTGACGAGAAAATTATCAAGCCTGCCCAAGTTGGGAAGCAGCTACCTAGGAGCTTGGCCGATCTCTGCAATGAAAGTCACGCATTCATCGGCACGACTGACGTGTCAGAAAATTGGCATCGGTCGTAGTCATCATGTCACTGTCACCGATCGATTACGGAAGGAAGAATAAAACTGATGTTGGCAACCCGTTTATTGAAGGTGGGATCTAGCTAGACCATTTCCATGAAGTCCTCCTCCGGGCCAACTGTATCAACTTGTGATCATTGCGCATTACTGTCTGTATCTTGTTGAACGTCAGCGACTGAAGCTTGGAGGTGGCACGAAGGCAAGATGAAGAGAGGAGAGGGAGAAAAAGAAAAGAAAGACTTACCCTCTGTGCTTATCGAGCCATCTTGCGAACCTGTTTCAAACTTGCTGATGTCGAACGTTCATGGCAAAGCCTGGGAGGCGGCGGCGAAAGCCGGGCTCAGTTGTTGTTGTCGTTGTTCGCCTCCGCGAGGATGACGACGGTCTGAGCGATCTGGCGGACCGAGTCGATGGCGTTGGCGAGCGCCGGGTTCTCAAAACGAATAAAGTCATGAGTAGGCGCGAGCTGTATTAGGTCGCGGCACATGTTGACCACCTCGCGGGTGGCGGCGTCAGCCGCCTCCACTGAGGGTGCGTTAGCCAAGCAAGCGTGAGACTCGTTGATGTTGGGAGACTTACGAGACTTGTCCGAGTCAGTCGAAATGACCGAAGAGCCGCGCTCGCTGCGCGGGATCTGACTCTCGTTGCCATATCCAAGATTCATGGGAATGTCGCCATTGCCAGAGGCGGTACCGTTGACATGCGTGTAGTTGGACATCTTGAAAACGGAAGAAGGAAGCTTGAGGTATGTGGAGTTGGTTGAAAATTTGGTTGGATAGCGAGTTGAAGAGAAGTTTTCGATGCTGGGTTGAAGGATGCAGAGAAAAGTTTGGGGAGGAGGAAGAGGAGGGAGGGAGGAGAGGAAAGCTCTTCCTTGAATAAGTTGCTGAAGCCTGCCTTCTCAAAGAACCCGCCTTGAGGGAAGACCTAATGCTCCGCTTATTCTTCAGTGAGTTGTTTGTTGCAGCTCTTTGAGTGACGATATCGTCAGTGACGAGTTTACAGCCAACTTGGCAGTGTTCCTGTCCACCCAGTCACCGACAGCAAGACGGCCACATTGAAGCAAACTGGGGGTTACATGAGTGGTTCCCACAAAACGATTTCAAACAAATCAAGAATGAAAAAACAAAATGATGTTTCGTGTGACTGCAGCTGAGAGAGCTGAGACAGAGGTTGGGAGGTGATCGTAGGCTGGTTGGGTAAGAGAGGCATCCAGCAACAGAGCAGGACAAGGACAGGGCGAGATCAGAGCAATAAGCAGGCTCAACACCACAGGAAAAGTACAAGAAGGACGAAAATATGATAAACTACAAGGCCAGCATCGAGGACAACGACAAGGACGACGAGGAGAGACCCAGAAAGGATGATGCGTCAGGGGCCCTCTGATCAGCCGGAGAAGTGGTTTACCGTACTCAAGAGAAATGCATGCAAGGACTTCATGGATTGATGTCTCACTTTCGGCAATCTGAACGAATATCTTAATGATTAGGAATTTCTTATTTTGGACGGCAGGGTCTGTAATGACAAGGGCAATGATGATCCTGAAACCTCACTCTCCCCAGATCTCACGATTTCTGCTGGACCTCTGATGAATCCTTGCTACTTTACATGTTCTCTCGCCAGCGTTTTTTCCCTTCCGACGCCGTCGAGTCGATCTCGTCTTCAGTCCTCTTCTGGCCTACTCAGTCTGCATGACCCAGGCAGGGCATCGTCGAATGTCCACGGTCGTTTCCTCCGCAATGACGTGAAAGTCGTCCGAAGGGATCGGGCTTCTAACAGCCTTGCAGTAATCCGTGAAAGTCCTCTCGTCCACGTCAAGACCGAGTCGAAGGAACCGCTTCTCAACCCAAGCCACTTTGCCCAAGTCCCCTCCCTGGTAGACCACCTTGAGTTCGAGACAGCCGAAGCGCGTCTTGCGGTGGCCGAGCACCGCGAGTATCTTCTTGGTTCGAAAGCAGGCGCCAGGATGGGCGGCATTCAAGGCGCCGTCCCTGCCTCCAGCGAAGCGGTTCCAGTAGGCAAGAACCTTGTCGGAGGCGATCCAGCTCAGGTCGAGCTCGTCCTTCCAGACCGCGTCGTGCGAGTAGCGCTCAGCCAGCTGGACAAAAAGCTCGACTTTGTAGGCAAATCCCACCTGTCTGACACGATGGAAGTGGATGGATTCGACCATATCCTTTCCGACGTTGACGACGTCACTGAGGTTGTCGTGGTCGGCGGCAGCGGCCAGGTCGTCTGCGAGGATGTTCCGGACCTAGACATGTATTAAGACATGTATTAGTTTCACCCTGCGTGGAGTTGAATCGGACTTGGTACCTCGCGTGGCGATTCCCCAATGACTGGATCACCATCGTCCGGCTCGTCATGTGCATCCTCCTTGGACGCCCGCATATGAGCCTGCAGCTCCCTCAGCTCCGCTTCCTTACGAGCCGCGACTTTGGCAATAATCTCTCGGACTGGGAAGGTCACCACCAAAGACACGCGCACCTTCGCTCGGTCGGCGGCTGCGGGACTTTCGATCACTGTTACTTGTTGTTAGTGACTTCAGTAGGCCGTCGCAGCAAGATTGAACTGACCTGAGGGCTCGTCGGTAACAGACGCAACGGACGAACAGCCTTCTCCATCTTCGTCCTGGGGCTTGGACAGCTGCGCCTGACGCTGGGCTGCGGCAAGCCTGAGGGCCTGGTTCGCTTTGCGGGTCACCCAGGCTTTCTTCGCTCTCTCCGAGGTCCAGCTAGACGGCTTGTTGACCTTGGACAACCGCGCGTGCTTTTTCGCGGCACGGTTGAGGGCCTTCTTCTTTTTGCGACGTATGACTTCCCGTTGCGCTGTTGTGAGAGCCTGGTTCTTCTTCCGAGTCACCCAGCCTCTCCTTACTCTGTCGGAAAACAATTTGTTGGAGCGCGGCTTGCGTTGGGTTTCGCCGTTCATGGTGGCATGGGAGGTTCCTCCAGCGTCGCCGCTGCCCCTCTAGGGGACGGTCGACTTATTCTGGGTGGCCATAGCTACCTTGGAAGTCTGCGAGAGCGTAAGAAAATATTGACAACGTGGACAAGAGGGGCATTACCTGGGTAGCTGCGGGTGTTGACGCGGGTGTCACAGAAGAGAATGACGGGGTGCAACGCGTCTTCGCGATGACCAAATCAGCAGAGGCCCGTCCGGTCGAGGGAAAAACAACAATAGGCCCAAGGTTGATGAATCGACGGACTGGACCCATATCCCGTTTGAAGTTCAGGGATGTGAGAGCAAAACGGGCACTGGCAGAGACATACATATGCAGTTCAGAAACACAGCCAATAAAGGGTAGCATTTCCCAAGGAGAACCATTCCCGGTCAAGAGAGCAAGAGTTGAGCTGAATGGCCTGAATTCAATGCCTGCCCCAGCTATGCTCCTTGTTGATGTTTTGCCAACTGCACTCAACAAGCACAAGTCGGTAGACTGAATGAAACCGTTCCGACAGGTTCTCCTACTTTCTTCCTACTCGTTGAGTTGTGCCAAGTCTCTCTGTTTCTGAGCGAGCATGTTGCCAAGCAGTTGGTGTTGGATGGCCACTCCTTCAGAGACAGCATCGTCCATGTCTAAGTATATTTTGATACATGTCTTCAATGGATGTCTCGTCTCGTATAGCCATCTCCTCATTCCTCTTTATGGGAGATTTAGGAGTGCAACCCCCCGAGCCCTGACCTTCGTCTTTCCTCTCTCTGGATGAGTCTGGCGCCTTGGTGCAGCACAGACGATGGCCGGCTTCACCGCTGCTGCATCTGCCCGATGCTCCCCCAACCTAGGCCAACACCCTGGAGAGAAGCCAGGAAGGGATGTGGCCCCGGTCGAGGGCATGCCGCTCGAGCTCATTGTCCTCGTTCTGGAAGAGTTGCAGCCAGCAGAGCTACTGTCCCTCACGCAAACATGCAGGGCCCTGCGCAACACCGCCGGATCAGCGTTGCATCGTCACCACTTCACTCCCGGCATCCTTCCGCGGCTCTTTCGACGCCTTCTGGACACCGTCGGACTGGGCAAGGATGAGACGACACCAAACAAAATACGGCAGGTCGTACTCGCTGCGCTCCAGGCACAGACGCAACACTCCGGATGGGACAACTACGACAGCGGTTGCGGCGCTTATCTGAGGGCACCAGAGGCCTCGGCCTGCTTCAAGATACCCCGAGACCCCGGGGCAGTGTCTCACGTTAACCAGGCATTCTGGAAATCCAACGTCTCTCTGCTCCACGCCGCGGCTCTGGCTGGGGCAGACGACGTTGCACGCTTTCTGCTGAAGACCGGCGGGGACGTCAACGCGAGAACAAAGGTCGACGATACCCAGAAACGCCGCGACTCGTTTGCCGAAATCACGCCGCTCGAGCTGGCGGTAGCCTACTATAGGCCGTCCATGGTGGCCATCCTCCTGGGCGCCGGCGCGGTGATCGGCCGTAGCTGGGAGCTGGCACTCGACGGAGGGCGGATGGAGATGGTCCGATTGCTTCTCGAGCACGACCGCGATATCGCAAACAGACCCATTCCATCAGACGTCGGGCCGCCAACCGTCGGGACCTTTCTGTACCACCGGCATGGCTGGGAGTTGGCCGGGAGAGTGTACCACGCCCCGTCTGCGACGTTCGTGTCCGAACTCATCCGCGCCAGTGCCGACATGCACTTTAGATGGAACTGGGACGAGGACGAGACGGACAAGTCGCTGGTTCGGGCCGTACAGCTTCACTGGGATGATGTTGCGATGGTGCTGGCGTCCGAATGGTCCGGCCAGACCGACCTTGACCAGATGCCAATGTGTCAATGGGACTCGGGTCAAGAGGCACTGGTCCGGCGGTGTGTCGACAAGATGAGGGCTCGCGGTATAACGCCAAGCGCAAACGCTTCCAGGAGTATTGCCGAGGTGATATGCGACAACAGCGCGACGGTGTATTACGGTGCGGCAGGGTTCCCATTCAATCCATAGATTAATCATTACGAGGGATGGCTGCGGATGGCCGAGCCCCATGAACCAAGACCATTTCCTCAAAAGGCGACATCACGTGCGAATTCCGCGTCGCAAGGACAAAAGTTCCTTCGTCTAATATTGTTGTTCGTCTCGGCCGATTGAACCGTGAGCGGAAATTTTTCGCATTCCATTCTGTTCGAGGGTGTGGAGAGCCACACCTCTACCCGGAACCCGGTAAGCGAAACGGTTGGAGTAATTTGACGACTTTTCCCCATGGCCAACAGACAGGCAGCAAATTTGTTTCAGGTGGGATAATCTCTCACATTCCGCTCGTCGTGTTAGGGTACGTAATTTACATGAGTGACATAACGAGACGAGTCTTTATGGCAAGGATGCCAACATAAACCTACCTACTCGGGGAAAGGCGGAAACGCTCAACGGCCGCCCCCTCGAACTCGGCCGGGAGTGCGTCCTCTTCGCAACGCAGAAACCAAACAGCCCCAATGACCGGGTTCAGAAGACGCAGCATACTAAACTGGGATGAACAGCAGCACCGTTTGGGCGCGTAGCCCATCCATGGTTCCGGGTCCGGGAGGGACAGGACCATCTTTCCGCGATGACAAACCAGCAATTAGCAACGGAGACGACGGGGGGGGGGGGAGGGGCGGGAGCTGCGAGATCCTGCAGGATTGGTCGGCGAGGAAACCCCCGTCCATTGACCGTTGGAAAAGTTGTTGGCTTGGATGCCATCCCTCCACATCTTCCTGGGCTTTCTTCACCTCTGATTAGCGCGGAAGGAGACAACTTGCGGGGCCGTTGGAGTTGGTCAGGGGAGTCCGCTGGAGTCTTTCATTTCGGCAACTTGTCGATGGGGCCGGGTACCATCCCAACGGCCCCAACACGAACCTCCTGGTGATCGCAGCATCCTCGATCTGCCAGGGGGTACTGGCGGGCCGGCGGTCAGACCAACCCCGATTTTAGTTCCCGCGGAGAGGAGGGGAGGGCGAGCGTCATCTTTCCCCAAAAAGAAAAACCTGTCACTGCCAACTCGCGCGCGACTGGAGAGAGTTTACCACGTTCTGTCTTCTTCGTGAGTCTGGAGATAGTCCGCCCAAGCCGGATCGATATCGGTGTTGCCTTCTCTCGTTCTTCCCGCGTCATTGACGAAGTCCGGTCGACATTCACAACTTACCCCCCTCGGTCCTCAGTGTTTCGGAAGCTTTGCGCCATGTCCGAGTCCGCCGACAGCCAAACCATGGTCTCCGAGGAGCGATCGCGATGCTGGTCCTCCAACGTCGAGGACGGCTCGGAGGAGCAGACGAGTGAAGGAGGCTGGCCATCCGGGTCTGGGATCACCGTCACGACGGAAATCTCCATTCAGCCTGTACGTCAATCCCCGAAGCCTGACCTGGCTATCCCAAGACTCCCCGTGACTGACCACGCAATTCAGCATGCCGACGACGACAGCTCAGCGGAGACTTCAGGAGCAAGCGAGACGAAATCGGCCTAGAGCAGGAAGAGCAGAGCTTGGGGGGTTAGCCGGCGGCTCGGAGTCGGATTGATGCTTTTCGTCAGCCTGCCTACGTTGGGGTAGTTGGCATGATTTTTTTGCTGCGTCAGAGACATAGATGGCCGACTGCTTTGGGTAGGATGCCGGTAGTCGCAGCAAGCCCGTCTCGTTCTCACGAATCGATATATCTATGGCAGGGTGGTACAGGCGTTCGTCTTTGGCGTTACGTGTTTTTTCCCTCCAATTGCCATACGTTTCCTGCATTCTTCAGCTTTAAGCTCGACCTCTTTGAGCTCGACCTCTACGTCGTCGTTATCTTCGTCCCTCGTCGTAGTCGTCGTCCCTCGTCGTAGTCGTCGTTCTTCGCCGTTGTCGTCAGGCATCATGAATCTTCCCTCTTCAAGTCCGGGATGTCCTATAGTAAACCTAAAAAGACATCGCCTACCAAAACTCCGCGGGCTGAGACGACTCAGGCACAGCCCGTAGTGGCACGTCTTTCACCGACAGGTACGGCCTCTTGCTAAGGAAGGCGAAAACTTGCTGAGGAAGGGAGTTGTCTCATGTCACCGCCTGGGTACCTAAGCAGAGAACCGTTGAAGAGAAGAGTCAATTGCTAACTTCCACTCTCCAGATTGAGAATTGGCCATCTGTCAGCCCATATAATACATTTTGCGGATACTCCCGGTAATGTGATATACCGGGGTTTGATCTTTGATGGCAAGCGCCTTCCACTCTTTCGAGTTTGCCGGAGACTGATATGACCCAAAATCATGCCAAGTATTGAAATGGACCCTCTCTCCAGTCACCCAAACAACATAATCTGTTGGACAGTAGTAGCAAGAATCGTGAATCCTTTGTCCTGGATTTTGCAGTGCGAGATAGAAATCATTCCGCAGAGCAAGATTGATATCATTCGCAAGACGAGATGAACCAGAGGGCGGAGAAGAAGGCAAAGGTGACGGGGTAGACGAATGCGCGCAGATAGTTTCGCGGCATTGACTTTTGCCGTGAGTAACACGAATTGTTCGTTCCACCCGAAGAAGAAACCTTCCAGAAACAATCTTTGGCGAAAACACACAATCCCAATAGGACACAGGCCACAATACCCGGACCGGCGACATGATCCTCTCGTAGTATTTTTGGTTGATGGTCTTCGATCGGTCGAGCTTCAAAGCCATTTGGATGTGCGGGTGTCGTAATTCGTAGCTGGGGCCGAAGGTCCGCGTCCATCGCCGTTGACAAAGGCGATAACGAGTCGGTATATGCCACGCGCCAGGCATGTTGCGGAGAAATGTTCCAGGTACATCCCGCCTGCCAAACTTGTGAAGCTTACAACAGCGACTGCAAGCCCATCTGTCCGGTTGGTCGTAAGCAAGGCTTGTCAAGAAGTCAAGTCGTCGGGCGTAAGTGAGCTCTTTCAAAGGTCTCTAATCTCCCTCTGTATCGATGGTGCGTTTCCAATCTCTCCCTATAAGTACTCGGAACGGTCGGCAGGTCTGAGACAGAAAGAACTCGTCGTGGAGCTCCAGGTGGTCGATGATTTCCAAGAGAACATCGGCCGGTAACTCGAGAATGCACGAAATGTCTGGTACTTTGTCACGAGGACACACTGGCGTGATTGCTGCTTCGGCAAGTACGGATTTGTCTTCGTCGTGACATTCTTCGTTATCTGGCATGCCACTGCGCCCCAAGAGCCTCGACGCCTGTAGGGTGGCCTTGATTGCAGCTTGTTCGGATTTCGTTGCGAGTTTGGCCAGAACTGCGCGAATGCGCCGGAAATCAAGAGCCGGAGGTCGGGAGCGTCGACCGAGCCAAATAGGTTTGGATATGTTGATTTGACGGTCGTCATAACGACGTATCCAAAAAGAGTCGGGGTCCATGTTGATGTGACGGCCGCAAGCTGAATGAGAACCCAAAGAAGAGTTGGGTCTGTATAAATCTGTACTGTCTTGGTGAGACGGGTTGTTTTTGTTGGGCCGGACAAATCACCAACGTTTTCGAGTAGTACCCCAACTTCATTAAGGCCAGAGCATGGAGGTGCAGGAGGCTGAAGCTTAATTGAAAGGGGTCTTTTCTTAAAAAGAAAATCGCGGAATCTCATGGCAAGGCATCTGGCATTTCTATCATTCAGCTTTTCGGCAGATTGCAGCGTTTCTACGCCGGTGGAGAGGCTTTGCCAATCATCAAAATCACCATCGAAGACTTTCAGTTTCTCGGCCAGTTGTACTTGCCTCGGTACGCAGACGAAGGATGCCCCTCGGCAACTTTCGATCGGATATTCAGTGCTTTTGAGATCGCAAACTCCTGTCCTCGAGTATGACATCACCGTCTGGACAGTGTTCTGCTGCAGCCAGACCCATTGATCATCTCTATCAGCTTCTGCGACAGAACGTGACACACAGCTTCGAAGGTCAAGAAGACATCCGTGGACTGGCATGGTGGACAATAGACGTACGATCTTATATGCACTTGGAGGGTGCTCACTCCTGCACTTTTGGACGAGAACTATTATTTCACACCCCCAAGCTAAGAAGTTTTACATCCCTCTAATTATTCTAGCCTAGTACTACTACCTACTTTTATTCTATTATTCTAACTCTTATTCTTTATTATCGCTTTTATCTATCATTATTACTGTCGTCCGTCATCGTCGCTGTCGTCCGTCATTATTCCTGTTGTCCGTTATCGTTGTTACTGCCTATCGTAAGTGTAGTTAGGCGGTGTGAAATAATAGTCCCCTTCTGGACGCAACGGGAGTTCGTCTGTAGGATGATCGGCTAGACATTGTTTAGGCACACTGCATATCACGGGAGTGAAAAGCTCCTCAGTAAGCATCTCGGCTGAGTCTCAGCCCGGTGATGCTTGACACTCCAGTATAACCCTGGCTGCTGATTGCTTGCGCTGGTGATCCTACGAGTGCCTTCCCGGTGCTCAGTGCAACCTCTGGCGGGTACATTTCGCATGACCATGTGCCAGCTAGTCGGTTCGGCTATGAGTTATAAATAGCACTCGTTGAGGCGCTGAAATACCATTCTGGATCACGGTTCCATATCCAATGCTGAAGCCACCATGATCTTCTCAAATAAAAAGACATAAAACACTTTTAATTGAGTGGAGGCCGTGGCGTGATGAAACCACCTGCATCCTTATTACTTGTGGGAGCCTGTCAAGTCGAATCGCACTATTGTACACGTTCTGGCCGCCAGTTGTCTGGCCTAGTCTTGAAAGAAGTTTCGGCGTGCCCAGAACGGTCGCCTCAAATCTGGAACTGAACACCCTCTGGCCGCCTCCTCGTCTCCTCGCCTTCGTCGCCGCCAGGTCCCAGCAGCCTTTGGTTCTTGATCCAGTACAAAGCCGTCAACCCAGCAACCAAAACCAGAGTCCCTGCATACAACCCAATGATCCCCAGGAATCCCCTTGTGTACCTAGGAGCATCTTCGTCCCGGAAGAGCTGCTGGCCGGCAAGGCCCCCGAAATTGGCCTCCATCACGATCAGCGCCTGCCCGACGGCGAGGGTCTTGGGGTCCTTGACATTCGACGAAAGCCACACGCTGTTGACGCCCTGGAAGGTCGCGTTGCCAGCCATGAAAAGCACGAATACTGCGTAATTCCCCCACTTGTTATCGCTCAGCACCAGCGAGTACTGCTCCCCGGCAAAGACCAGTGCGTAGATCGTGCAAACCATGCAGACCGGGCCCCGGAGCTGCAGCCAGTCCGACATCCTGGCCGCGGCGAGGGACAGGATGATGAGGGCGTAGTTTCGCGGGTGTGGAGAAGCAGTTAGATGGCGAAGCAATACCGTGGAAGGATGGTAACGTCGGCAGGAAAGCCGAACACGCCGCAATCGAGTTTTGGGGCTGGGGCGCTCCTGAAGGCCATTACGGCCTCCGCAGCGACGAGCACTTCGAGTCTGGAAAGCTTGAGGGTCCGTGTTTGAACAACACTTACAAGGGGCTTCGCATGGTTGGGGAGGGTTTCAGTCTCTATTAATCGGCATGGTATACGGGTGAGAGAGAGCTATATAACCTTCAGGTACGCCGCTGCAGAACCTTCCTCTCGTTCTTTGCTAATCACATACTCTCACAGACGGATCTGGAGCAGACAACCAACGTCTTGGTAAATGCTGGCGGGAAGTTCGCTGGCTCGAACCAGTTCAACGTTTTCGGCCGTGAGGTTGATGATTTGGTGCACCGTCTGGATGCCCTCATCATGGCGCTCAAGGACTGCAAGGGGCGTGCGTGCTCTCGGCCGTGGCTGACGCTGCACCCAGGCGAGGAGGTTTCTTCGCTGAGAGGCGCGCTTGACGCCAAATTTGACAAGTTCTACCAATCTCAGCCCAAGATGTACTTTGAGAGCTGCGAGGCTGCCTTCATCAAGGAGAAGGAAAGTGATGAGCCTGCAAATCAGTACCACGGAACTGATAATCAGCGTCTCACATTTGACTACGGAGATGAGTGGATCTTGGCTGTCTGAGAGTTGAAAGACTTGTTAGTCAGTTGAAAGAAATGTTTCCAAGTCCGATTCTGTTGGTACATTTCTTGCTCCATTGCCCACGTTGCTACTGTCTACACCACACCAAGAAAAGTGGGTTCACCTCCGCCGGGCCCAAATCCCTTACAACGCGTAATTCAGGTCGCCCCATAAGGCTGGGTCCAACCCCTCAAATGCAGCAAAATCTGGTCCTGGGCCATGCCCAGTGTGGAGGTTCAGAGCCGAGGGAAACGGCATACCTCCCAGTAATAGATCTGGCCCGGAAAGAGGGTTGGCGAAGCCCATAGATAAGCCAAGTGCTACCTGTCTACTGGAGTCTTGTTGTTTCTCTCCGCCTTTCGCGTCTTCTACCTCGTGATCAAGCCCCTTTGAGGACGCCGTTGTCGTGTCCAAGGAAGAAGTCTCGCAAGCTAGGACATTGGCCAGGTGCTGCGATCCCTTTCGTTGAGCTGAAACACGGCCCTTATTGACACAAGGGAACCGATGCCTTCTTTTTGTAGCACCACATCCAGATACGAAAGATTAATCTCGGCGTTGGGATAAAGCTCTCTCAACTGGTACATGACGCGCATGCACACCCGGAAGCCTGAAATCGCTGCGTCCCTGACGTCCCGACTCTGACTCTTCATATTGAAGAGGTGTGTTGAAATAGCGGGAGACAGCGCCGAAATCGCAGTAATGGGGGTGTAGCTTTCCATCTTGCGGTTGTGTAAATCTGCGGCAAGCTGTGTTATGCTTCTTGCGGACCTCAGGGCCTTTTGCTGCGCTCCTCGAGTGGAATTCGATGTTAGGCAAGTCGTGAACGAGGCTTGCAACTCGCGAGGGCGATGGAGGACAAACACGGAAAAGTGAAAGGCCATGTGAAGGAGATACTGTCTTGAGCTTATGGACTTCAGGATGCTGACGTGTCGTTGCTCTGAACACAGAGGTTGAAGGCGGCAGGAATCAGGTAGGTTCCTCAGCCAAGACTCCAAATCCGTGTCTATCGCGTCTATACTGTTCGTCGACAGTGACCACTCCGCCATGTGATCTTTCTGAGTGAAGCACTGCTGCAATTGTATGATACAATGCATCAGAACCGACAGCTTTATCTTCTCGACGCAGAGCTCGGCAGACGCGATGATTAGAGCCTCTTCGTATGATCCCAGCGCCTCGGAATCAAGTACCTTTCGCGGCCTTCTCAAGGTGTCCAAATCCATGTCGTCCACACGAAGCATGGAAACGTCGTAGTCCTCCGCCTTGATTCTACAAGGCCTGCCGTTGCCCAGGGCAAGGATCTTGTCTCGAGTATAGCAGCACCACCACAGTCGACGGCGCAGAACTCTTTGGGTAGGGCCGAAAGCCGTAGACGGAGGCTCGGTGTTGATACCAATTTCGTAGGCCAGAGTGACTGCTGCGTTCATCCAGTGCCATGAATCCTTGGACTGGCATTCTGAGTCTCCTCGAAAAGTGAGTAGAAGAGCTGTTTGTATCAGTACGAGCCGGTCTTGCTCTTCTGAGAGTTCATAAAGTAGCTGGAATGATGATTAGGGTTCGATTGACGCCTGTAGGTCTGGACTTCTCGTTGTACTCACCTCCACGCGCCGATATAGTGTGTCCCTCAACGCCCTTTTGTCGTATCCTGGGCCCAGCAGACCACGTGTCCTCACGTGTGATGACTATGCCCAGAGAATGGCTTGGTACACCAAAAGGCTGATTTTATCCTTTCCGTCGCCATCTGGGTCAAGGATACCGCAGAGCTTTTCAAGGTCGAGAACCGGCATGCGTGGATAGGCATATTCGATGCAGGACTTTACCAGAGCCTGCTGCAGTGACAGACTTGGCAAGGTAAGGGCGCCCTCTGCATGGAAAAACCGGATACAAGCTTTATTTGTTGTGTTCAAAGACTTGCCGAAACCTGGGAGGGGTACCGAACGTTGTGTTTGACGTGGAACGTCATCCCTTGCCCTCTCGGTGATGCTCCCATTGTTCTCAAGGGAGACTCCCTAAAACTCAGAATCAATGGCACCAACCCTTTGTGCTTCAGCACAGTCAGGGCTGCTGGAGACAGTTGCCGGTTCTCCCACGAATATCTTCCTAGCGATCAACTTAGTTTCTGGCCTTCTGCTCTGTACTAAGAGTGTTCTGCATGGCAAGGCGTCACTCACCTGGTGCGGCGGCTCCGAGGGACTTCGCATTTGACCCCGTCCCACGCGCAGTTGCTACAAGGGCTTTGTTCTAGGGCATCGCAGCGGATCTTCCGTGCCGACAAGCCAGACATGCGCGTCCTGCTCTCCGAAGTCTCGCTCGTTTGTGGTGTTGGGAATGTTGTTCGTCCCCTTGGTCTTTTTCCCTGCACTCAACTTGTATTACGGAACTGCGAGGCATCTCATCTTTCTCTGCAGAGATCGCTCAGTTGAGGCCCGGGTCGTGGCTGTAGATGTTTGGAGGATGTCCGGTGTCGACTGCGTGCTCAGGGTGTGGGGTTGTTTGTCCTCATCACGTCATCAGGTTCCTTCCGGATTGGAGCGCTCGCCAAGTAGAATATCAGAACATTGATGTATGCGTATTCGCTGAAAGCTACTCATTTAAAAGACCTGTCCAGTCGCGACTACCCAGAGATCGCCTTCCAATCTTCTCAACGTGCGTTGATTAATTCTGTGATGCCTCTCCTCCCTCTCAAGGCTGGCACCGAGAAAAACGCTTATCTCGGTAATCCATGCCGCGTTGATTCGCGTATCCTTTCGTTTCATCGGAGATCTCATCAAAAGGTAGCGGAACGACGACTCGTTGCATCTTAAGTGTGTTCTCTCATCTGATGCGCTTGCCAGTCAGCCGAGCTTCTGTAAACTGAGGACGCCAGCATTCACCCACAGAAACGGTTTTGGAAGGGGCTTCCTTGATCCCAAACCCCAATTTGTGCTCATCAGTTCCCGCTCATGGTCCGCGAGCGCAGTCGCATTCCGAAACAAGGCCAAAAGCTGCCGGCGCGCTTGCTGGTCTTCTTGGCTGCCTTCGCCCATCCAGAAGGCTTCTTGTACTCCAGCGGCGCCATGAGCGATCTGGTCCCCTCCCCGTCGTCGGAATCAGGATCCAAGGGCCGACGAAAGTTCTGTCCAGCAGGCTTGCGCGCATAGTTTCCTCGGAAGAAAATGTCGTCCTCCAAGCCACCCACAGCCTCCTCTTCGTCATATTCATCGTCAGGATGGCCAGGGAAATCTTGTCCTCCATTCTTGTCTGCCATTTTGGCAACTCCCTAAGTTGCAGCAGTCGATTGGAAGGAAGTCTTGGCCGCCATGCCCTTCAGAGCACCTCTTCTGGCAGTAGCCTCTGTGCAATGAGTGAGAGCTGATGAAAGACTTTTCATTCTATATAAAGTTAGCAAACGTCTGGCTACCATCCCTTTTCGAGAACATTGTGAATTGTTTGCTCACATTCTGCTTGGGGTACCATGATTTCCAGCCTTTTGTCCAAGAGCTCCGGCATCAAACCCTGCTGTGTCGCTGTGAAAAATGATCACAAAGTCTTCCGATGAAGATGTGCTGTCCCGGCGTTGGGCCATTTTCATCTAATCGCCAGCCTGAACAGGTAGCGACTGACTGTTCCAATGGAGATTGTACCAAGACGGGAAAAGAAATTATTTAAGACTGCTGGAAAATATTTTGAGTGGGATGAGTGTGAGTAGGCAGGTAGTGGTAATTATTAGGGTGTGATTGAGTTGAAAGAAATTGTGTGGTGGAAAGACTCACGTGACTGAGGTTGGATGAGTTGTTAAGGAAGGTGCAGCTGCCCTGGGTGGTAGGTATGCTCAGGATCTTTATATTAATGATATCTGCTGAGTGCAGCTGCTCTAATAGGTACCTACCTACCTAGCCACCTGTCTAGGTAAACAAAAGAATAGCAGAGACATCATACCAACAACACCACTCAGCACCTTCCCCAATCAAAGCAAACAACTACAAAACGGTGATGCCTGGTTGCTCTTTCCAAACACACATCACTTCGAAAGCATCACCACCTTAAAGTATTTCTAATACTTCAGCCAATTTCCTCTGCGCATCAGCTTTTTCAGCTCGTTAGCTGCCCGCCTCATCGACAACCTTGATATTCGAGACTTGAGCAACTTGAAACACTCAATCCACATCGCAGAAGGAAACAGTGGACTTCTTTACCATGCCCCAACCCTTCAGCATGTCTGAAGCTAACACTATGCCCGAAGCTGTCAGTGTTGACGAAGTCGTCAATGACTGGCTGGAAGGAGAGCACTCCAATAATGGCATTGTGGATCCACACCAGTTGCCCTTTCCTACAAACATTCAGCCTTCTTCCACTCCTCCTTCCCCTACCAACCTTGGGTTGCAGGCGCCCCCTGGTTCTCCAGCAGAACAGCGATTTACCTACCCAACCTTGAGGGAGGATTCAGTGGACCCTTTTGAGGAATCGGGCGACGACGAGTTCCAGGACGTCTATATTCCGGCTGTTGCCCAGCTCACGCATCGTTCCGACGAGACTCCTCAGTCCTTGCCCCTGATTTCGCCCCATCTCCACCAATCTTTCGAACCCGCGGCTCATCCGGCAACTCATCCCGCAAGTCAATCCTCAAATCGGCCGGTAAGCCAGTCGACAAGTCAGCCTGCTGATCAGTCCACAATTCAATCCGGAAATGAGCCCGCAGCTCAGTCCGCTGCTCAACCCGCGGCTCAGTCCGCTGCTCAACCCGCGGCTCAAGCCGCTGCTCAAGCCGCTGCTCAAGCTCAACCCGCCGCTCAAACCGGAAAGCTGCCTGCAGTGCAGTCCGCAATCCTGCCTCCAATTCGGCCTGCAACCCATTATGAAGATCGGCCTGCAACCCATTACGAAGATCAGCCCGCAACTCAGCGCGCGTGGCCAAACGATACAGCGACCATGGCACCCTCGCGCCTCGACGTTGAGCGCTTCAACAACAAGGACCCGGATACTGGACGCCCCAGAAAGCAGGAAGAATGGATTCAGTTCGCGGTTCATGTCATGGGAAAGGACCCCAACTATCAGATATGGCACCCTCAGCTCCGAGCGAAGATCATGACGATCCTGCACATGCCAGTGACAGTGAGGAGCTTGCAGCCCGCCCAGCACATCACGTACCAACATACCAAAATGTTCTCCCGCGGCCAGAAGCAAGCTTACCAGGAGGTGGATCTCTGGGCTAGTCTGTTCCGCGGCTTGAACAACATGCCCAAGGCCTGGAGCGATGGGGTCAACAGCGGCGATATCTGGGCCTTCTCCGATGTTATCCAGGCTTGCTACGAGGACGAGCCTAGAGCCACAACCCTAGAAAACTACCAGAGGACCCGAGGGCTCCAGCACATCGAATACTTCACTCCCGCCCCAACCCTTGGTCCTTCGCCCCTCGACCCGTCAGTCCGCTCCGGAAACGTTGCTGCTTCAGTCGTCAAATCTCCCGCCAAAATGTCGGGCACCGTGTCTCAGGCTTCTCCATGTGATGACACTAGTGAGACGAGCAAGCGGAAGAGAGAAGCGGTCATTCTCTCTGACGACGAGTCCGAGGTTGAAATTGTGAGCGAGAATCCAGTTTTGAAGAAGACAAAGCTTGGTGCAAGCGACGCCAAGTCCGTCACTGACAAACTTACAATCAAGGTTGACGAGTCATCGGATGATGATGATATGGCTGGCGACAAGGGAGTCTCCGACAAGAAAGCTTTCAGAAAGGGCAAAAGCGGCGCCAACGAGACAAGCATGGCGGGTGAACCTGCCGACGAGCCGGCGGATTCATGGATGATGGAGGCTATCAAGGACACGAAGAAGATTGAGTCACCGAGAGAGAAAGTCAATCAGCGCAATGAATTCTTCACGAAACTGGAGGGCATACCCAGTCAGCACCGAGACATGATCTTCCGCACCGCCGTCCTCGACATGATCCAGGATCTCGGAGTCGACCCCACTCAGAGTCTCTCGAGACAGATCAAGGCCTACAACGCTTGTAGCATCAAGGACGATGAAGCGAGCGAGAAGTAATGATCGAGAAGGGCCTGGCAAGAACCACGCATGTGCGTATGGGAGCGATCAAGAAGCGCGATACGAACCTCGGATGAGACGGTGGAATGGTCTTTCATCACTTGCAGCATCCAGGGTATATGGATTTCCTTTTCTTTTCTTTTAGGGACTGCGTTATCTGGCAAGAGGAGAAAGGTGGTTGCGACGGCAAGGATTTTTATCGTTTGGAGATCTGGTTTAATTGGTTTTCTTTTCTCTTCTTGCAATTACGCCATCTCGAGAAAGGAGAAAACGGGGTTGCGATGATTTATACCCGAGGGCCTTAGGCCAGCAATTTGCAGCCATAAACCAGGGAGCTGCTAATGCTTTAGAGGAGCTACTATATAATAGAAGGCATTCTTAACTGGAAAGTATTGCTCCTCCGATACGGCGTCTGTCAAGTGCATGCAATCGACGGCTTGATTCAACGCTGGTACGACGCCGACAATTGGAGCGCTAATCTTTCGCATTTTCTCAAGCCAGCCATTCCTATCACTGTCTCGGACCGCTTCGGCGGAGGGTTCATCTGATATCGAGGCTTGAGGGGTGGAGATCTTCCGTCAACTGCCCAATGGAGCAGGTCTGTGCCGGCTTGGCCATCAACTCGGCCACCACCGGGCCGTAGGTCCTTGGCAAACAGGATCTTACTTGATGGGACTGACGGGAAAATAGGTGGACGTCCGAGAGCGAGAGACCTCAACGCCGAATTAATACCCCGAGACTGAAAGCATGATGAGAAGAGGGCAGGAGCGGCTCCCCCCTCGACCTCGACTCCCAGGAAAAATCCATCGGGATGCCGGCCCAAACAAATCAATATCAATAACGTTAGCCAATAAGGTTAAAACGCAAAGCCGAGCCAATATAATCTAGAACAGAAGAACAGTCCCGGAAGGCTGCGCCAGGAACGGAAGTCAGATTTGGCGTTGCGCGGGGGGGAACGTTGCATCTTAATCACGCCTCCCTTTGTTCGCTCGAGGCCTGAGCCCGGCAGAGAAGGGGGGGAGGGTGATCGGACCGGGCCAAGAAGCTATGTTGAGTGTCCAGCGTCGCATCGCGAGGGAGGCGAGGCGCGACGGACTAATTAATCCGACCCCTTATATTTCACCAACAATGCTATCCCGATCCTACGCTACCATACCAGCATACGCTTGACAAAACCCCCGAATCCTAACCAGTTACCATCGCCCCTCCATCCATGGACCTTGTGGTGGATACCGTCGGACGATTTATCGGCCAGGAGAAAATGCGGTCGAGCGAACAACTCGCCCAAATAGGCAAGTCTCCATGGGCTGGGCCCTGTCAGGAGATCAGATGCGATGCCGGGGGTGAGGCAGGGGTTATCTAGACATCTGCCGGAGGCGCACATAAAACCTCCGGGAACGTCTCTTGTGTCGTCCAAACCGTTGTTCTTCTGGCAGATCAGAGCACAGCAACGCAGTCCTACATCTCCCATTCTCTTTCTCGACGCGGTGGCCTGCCTATCTTCTGATCCCGAACAATCCCTTCTTTACCCGAGACACACGAAAGAACAAAAGAGCCCACCATGAAGCTCTCCCTCATCGCCGTCGTCGCGGCCTGCGCCGCCGCCGCCGAGGGCGCCATCACCTACACGATCCAGCGGGCCACGAACCCGACGGCCGACCAGACGGACGCCTACAACAAGATCGACGCGGCCATGAAGCTCGCCGTCGCGCGCCACTCCCGCCTCGGCACGGCGACCAAGAACCTGCGCGTCTACTACGCGCCCGGCGTGCCGACCGCCGAGGCCAGCTACAACGGCGACGTGCGCTTCGGCTCCAACAGGTCGTACATGAACGAGCGCACCGCGCTGCACGAGATCTCGCACACGCTCGGCATCGGTCAGACGGCCGCCTTCGACCGCAAGTGCGCCGCCAAGGACTGGGCCACGGCCCTGCCGCTGCTGCGTTCCTGGGACGGGTCCGCCGCTGTGATTAACTGCGGCGGCTCGCACATCTGGCCGTACGGCTTGAACTACGACAACGAGTGGAGCGAGAGCAACGCAAATAGGCATGTGCAGCTGATCAACGCCATGATCAAGGACGGCATGTAAATGGGAGAGAGATGGACCGGCAGAGGAGGAAAGAAGAAGTTTTACGAATTCTTGTACATAATTGTGTTGTCGAATGAGACGCCGGTACATTTGTCTCTTTGGCCACCACAGTGACCACACCTTAGCTCTTCCGTCTCGAGCAGGTATCATCTGCTTGCCGTTACGGCCCTCTTCGATTCTGACATGTTTCGCGCCAGCACTCTGATAAAGACGTTAAACTCTGCTTTCTGTGCTTCTACCCCTTTCTCTTGGCCTCGTATAGCTGTCCATTTGAGCGAAGCGGGTATCCGCGGCGGATTCGTTCATCCAAAAATGAGCCTCCAGAGCCCGAAATACACCAGAGACATTAAGAGAGCGGTCGCTGTGACCATACCCAACGCAACGGGATCACCGGTAATCTGTGCCACAAGTTCGATCGAAAGGTCCAGACGACCAACACGACGACGACGTATTAATGATTCGGCTCCCGCTCGCTGAGAAAATTCGTATTGGCGTTTTTCTTTGACTGTGTTTGAACATTCGTTGGGTCAAATCGGTGTCCGCGGTGTACTTGGTGATCAGAAAATGAGCTTGTAAAGGCCGAACAGGACGATGACGCCAGACAGACTCATCGAGCAGCAAATGAGCGCAGCGATCGTTTCATCTTTCTGTTTGAGAGTGTCGGAATGACCACAGGGACACAATGCTGCTTGGGCACGCTGAAAGACATTGTGTCAGCCTTCTTCTGCTTTGGGTGCGTTCGAGTATCCGCCGGGCCAAATCGGCTTTCGTGACAGGTCGGGTTATCCGTAGAGGACCCAGTGGATGAGCCAGTAGATGCCGTAAACCCCCAAGACGATGAAGACAAATCCAACGAGGAGTCCTAAGCAGGCCTCAGCGGGATGGGGTGCTATAGCCCGCTGATGAAAGATCATACGTTAACGAGCCGTTCCATACCTACCCGGTAAGGTAGTGGGGGTCTGGAACGAAAGGAATGGACTGGAATCAGTGGAGCAAAAACAACGCGTAATGTCTTGCCTTTCGAATATCAATGATGTCCTTCACGACGAGCTCCGTCTGACTTTTGCTGAGAAAGTCGCCCCGAAACAGGTCAACCATCTCGTCTTTGCCGAGCTGGTGCAGCTCCTCTCCGGTCCAAAGCAGCCCGTTGTTCAGCGATAACATCGTCTCATCTGCCACCTCGCGGTACACGCAGACCTTCATAACGAAATCTTTGACTTCCCTGACGGAGGCCTTCTTGGAGGGAATGTTTTCGGCGAGATTCTGGATGTATCGTTGCCGGTATCCCAGGTCTTGGTCGGCAGCGGGTCGGGCCGGCTCGACATCTGCGTTCAAGCCTCGTTCCAGGTCGGTCGTGACGGCCGTGAGGGGATCGCTTTCCTCGTGACTTTTTCGGTGCTCCATCTCGTGATATGTTTTTGTCGGAACAGCAGGGCTGATAATGGGCAATGGGCAGACATCGTGGACGGAGTAGGAGACCCGGCTTAGTCAGCATGACCGACTCAAGTGGGGCGACCTCCCGGGCCGCCACCACCCACTTCGACCGGCTCCTGCCCACGCGGTAGATAGTTAGACAAGACAAGAACAACAGCAATTATCACCGAAGATCGTGACCGTTGCTATACGCCCTCATGAGGGGTATCACGCCTGTGATACCAACAGTTTTTGATAATAGGGCGTGAGATGAGGCGATTTTGATTTTGCTTGAGTTTTGATGCCGAGCAGAGGATTCGTCGAGGGCTAGGTACGAGGTTGCAGTTGTCAGGTTCTGTTCTCAGATTGTGCCGATCGGGAGAAATTAATACTTAACTCGTTTGGTGGCGCAGGCAATGATCAGGGCACTTGGGCACATCGGTCTCAACCACAGTCGAGCGTAAAGGCAGTCATGCGCCGAGATATAAGAACCTGGGCGGCAGCGTGGCGTAGGACGGCGGTAACGTTGATAGCGAATAGGCTTGCGATGTTACCTTCAGAGTCTCAGCGGCTCATACAGTGCATTTGGTAGAATGGGCTCCCTGAGTAGATATTGATGGAAGAGGTCCAACAGCTGGTATGAAAACGATCTGCCAGACCCGATGCTTGGCAACGACCGAAGCTTAGCTTGGCACTGCCCGCCGTGGCAGACGACTTTCTCGCCCTTGTCTTTGTTCTAGCGTTCATTTAACTATCGATTTTGGTGTGTTATTTTGCCTCATCGTTGTTATCATCCTGATGCCGGGGGCCTCTCCCGCTAAGCCAGCGCCACACCTTCGAACCGCCCCCAGCTCGTCTTGACAGTTCCCATGTACATGTTTACCTGCCCGTCATCTACCTATAAGGACGCATGTCCTGGCCCAGAGTTTGCGTGGCCTCAATGAAGTACTCGGCTATGAGGTAGAACAGCTCCGCGTACCAAGGGAGGTCGTATCGCAGCATGGCAGCATTGCATCGCCGCCAGAAGCCACGTCGCACGTCACGGTCCCCCTCCTCATCCTGCTCCGCCTCCTCGTCTCCGAAGTTCCGTGGGACGTCCTCCAACATGTAATAGTACCGATCGGCGTGGGTGAGCCACATGGCGATTCCCTAGATGCTCATGAAGAATCCAAATACCCGCTGACCGACGCCCCAGAGGCCGAAGCCACCACAGAACCCTTCACAGCCATCTCTCGAGCCGGCGGGGCGATGCTGCGTGCTTGATTGCGGGCGCTCGAGCAGCCATTCGTTCGGATCGTGGGCGCTGACTTCTACCGTCTCCAGTTCGAATTCGAATTCGTCGGGGCGGCGCAGGTGCGCCTCGTGGTCTGACTCTGGCCTGGATTCGCGTCAGCGTATGCTCGTTAGACTTTCCGGCATGGCTGTAGACTTTGGTACTCACTCGTTTGGGAGCCACATCTGGTGGCTCAGTTGGATTTCCTCATCCTCCCAGACTGTTTCCATCTTTTCGCTGATCTTTCTAGAAGATGGGTCTGGCGGCTCTTGCCAGATTTTGGAGATGTTCTCTGGGTGGCGAAGGGGTACTGTGCTTTGCCGGATGGCGATGGGCAGGCCATGGAGGAAACAATGAGACCTCTCAGTTTATCGCTCTTCGGTATGGATAGGCCATGGAGGTCTCAGAGGTAAAGATGACGCCAAATCAAGAGTCTTCCCATAGATCATGTCGCTGTTGCTGGGATCCCGCTCACTGCCCGACACTGCCGTCTGCCGGGAGCCTGTAACCCAGCAGACTTTTCCATCTTCAGTGATGTTTCGGTGCAAAAGTGGGCTTCTTTGCTGCTTTTCGTTCTTTGTCTCAGGTCGTTTGGCAGAAGACAATCAGCAGGCGGTGAAAGCCAGCCAGTCAGTCAATGCTGTCGATGGTTTGCAGTGGTGTTGCAGTGACCCTGTCCGCCCAGAGCTCGCCAACTGGCTGACTCATCCACCCTTCCCATCAAAGTCACATGCAACCTCTGCTTACTCATCACGCGATTTTCGCGCAATGGGATCCTGATGCTGGTCGCCTCTGTCGTGCTGTAGGATTCCTGGGTGCCGCGGGTCGCCGCCTCTGCAGGTAGCCGCGGAAAAGTCCATCCCGTCACCCTCTTCTTTTCAACTCATCAGCATGACCTCCGTCTGGAACGCGTCCTGTTCTCGACGATGATGCGCTCTGTCAGTCTCCTCCGACCCGGGCCGCTCCGCGCGAGGCCGTGGCCACTTACCCTCGCCGCCGCAGTGACACGGGCCCATTTCCCAAGGTCCACGTCTTCGCAGAGCGTAAGCAAGCCATCTTGCTGCAGCAAATCAAAGCAGCCGACACCGCCGCCGGTACTGTCCTGGGACTTCTGGGCTTCGCGACCAACATGGAAGCGCGCTGCCGTCAACACGTTCCGATGCCTCGTTGGCTGCACCCTAGGCGACTTCTCGGCCATGTGGTACCTCCAGTCGTTCCACTCGGAAATGGCCGTGGAATCCGTCATGGCAATATCCAGTGAGTAGATCTCAAGCGACTCAACCCTCTCGTCGTTATCTTCCATGATCTGTGTCGTCGGCTAAGTTGACGGCAGTGGCGAGCGGGCTGACAACCTCCCTCTTGCTGGAGACCGTTCTCCTTAAGCTCGGCGAGGACAAGCTGCCATGGGGGGTGGCCGCCAAGACCGCTGCTGGAATGAGCATGATATCGATGATCACGATGGAACTGGCGGAGAATGCTGTCGATTACCATCTCACCGGCGGAGTGGTCCAGCTTCAGGACCCGGCGTTCTGGGGGGCTGCGCTTGTCTCCATCGCTGCTGGCTTTCTTGCGCCTCTGCCTTACAACTACCATCGGCTGCGAAAGTTCGGCAAGGCATGCCATTGAAGTAGCGAGACTGTCAAGTCGTCTGTTATGAAGATGACTTCTATGTTTCAAAGACTTGTTCAGTGTAGGATAATTGAAGGTATATAATGTGACCCCGCATACGTCATATCAGCGCCGCTGTCCACCAGAGGGTTCGCATGTTCTATTGCTGGAGCCAGAACTATTGAAGTTCGACTTGGCTGCGTTTCCTGCTCAAAGCCACAACTCGCACATCTCAGGGTTACGGTTGGCAGATAATTTGAAACGATGGTTCATACTGGAAAGAAGTCTGCTATCGTCGTCCATGGAACCTTATGTAACGAAGACCATGTACGTTAACCAGGTATCATAAATCTATACCCGCGCCGTTACGAACTTGGCTAAAGTATTGAGTTTCTTATCAAAACTGATTGATCCGAATTCTGAGAACTCAAGATTAATAATTTAAGGATAGTTAGTAATAGTGGTAAATAGCGATAGCGACGGACGACGAAGACAGCGACGGCAGTCACAGTGGCAGAGACAGCAGTGACAATACCAGAGATACCAAGCAGTAACAGTACCAGAGACAGCCGTAACAGCAACAGAGGCGGCAACGACAACAATGAAATGCAGCAACAATTCCGACAGATTCAAAATAGGCGGGCTTATATCAACTTAAGGCTATGGTTCTTGATTCTACCAGGTGATAAAGGTGAAATACTTCCCACTGCTGTGGCAAGCCTGAGATTCTGACCTTATTACCTCAAGTATGGTTTTGTCTTCGGTACAGTTCAGAGCCTGAACAGCTTTCCATGTCTTCCAGACGGAGCTTTGAGTCATCTCCGGCTCATCCACTAAAAGTCACCAGCCTATATGAGCCGTACTCTTTAGAGGCCACCAGAGGCGTGGTGCAAGCCGAGCCTTGGTGCTGCGGGGGAGTGGGCAGCATCAACAGTTCCCAATACCGGTCACGCCCTCCTGCCGCTGTACGCACTCGACACGAGGATTGTATTCCACATACTGCGATCTTCGTGCAAACAGACAACGAGCTTCGGAAGTTCCGAAAACTCACGTTGGATGATTTTACGCGCCTCGAAGTCAATATGCGTGAAACGATGAGACGAAACTATGCCCGCATCCGCTGCACTGAAGTAGACGTCAACCGGCGGAAACACGGGATCACGGCACCGCGGATTCCACGGACTCGCCGACTTAACTCAGCCGGGCCTCCCTCCCGGAATTCTGTTTCCTCTCCCGATGCCGGGCACGGCCAAAACTTTGCCCTCGATCAGTCGTGGTAAGGCCGTAGTGTGGGGGGAGTCTGCCGATTGCGCTCTTGTTCACGTCCATTCATGGAGGCTGGAGAATTTAGGGGGAACCCAGACATGAATTTTGCTAGTCCTTCTGCGCTCATGCGGACCTTTTTTAACAAGGTGAGGTGTATGGAAATGACAGGCTTGCATCCAAGAATCGAATGGTATGTGTTCGTGGCAAGTGAGACGTCAGGATTGAGTAGGTCAGGAAGCCTTCCAAATAGCCGATTTCTGGGTATTAAATTAAAAACTATCTATGGGTTCAATCTTTGTCCCCGCGCGTCTTATGGTATTCTACGTGGTATC
>WIGN01000331.1:0-46884 GCA_014235955.1 Colletotrichum sojae | reverse complement strand
TGTCCGGTTCCCACTCTTTGCGGGCGTTGCCTCCGGCTCTCGGGCCGGGCATACGGCAGGTGGGGATATTCCGACAGTACCAGTCAGCGAACCACTTCAAAGATCCTCTAATATCAGCAACCAAAGTGAAATTACATGTCGAACTGGGCATGGAACAGGTGCAAGGCCTTCAGCTCCTTACGCACTTCCGAAATAGTTTCCAACACCTCTTCCGTTGACTTGCCGAGGAAGCCGCAGAATGCCCGAATAGTGAAGGCCTCCAGCCCTCCTGGAACCTGCGCAAGGTTCAGCAGGCCGATTTCTTTGAGACGCTGTTCCTTCGCCCAGGGACTGATGGGAACCTTGTACTTCTGGTGGAACATCTCCTGGAAGCCAGCGTTCCTAACCTAGCCCTCAAGCTTGGGCCTGTGCGCCCATCCCGCCCCATCGCTTCCATACAATCGGCGAGAGTCTTGTTCCACTGGCGCGTTACATGCTTCTCTGTGAGGGTTCCGTCGTCTGAGTACCATTCAGCGCTCATGTCCTGGAATTCGGCCCATCCACCAGGGGCGAGATTACTAAAAACGAGATAGTTAGCAGGGCTCTTTTTTCTTCAGCATAAAAGCACCAAGTCTTTCTTGGATTTTCTCGCTGTGACGTACTCGTAAATGTTCTTGACGAGCTTCGGCCAGTCTCCGATGGATGCAAGCATGTAGCGACAAAGAATGAAGTCGTACTTCCTGTCACTCAGCCACTCGCTCTCGACATCATCCACCTCAAATTTCACGTTTGGGGGTATCCTGGCACAGCATTCCGTTAGTCAGATGCCATTTGCAAACACATGGGCCTTCCTGGTTTATCATGCAGTAGGTGATATTCCAAATCTGAACGACATATCAAGAGGGCTGAATAGGACTCAGGTCATTTCCAAAAACCTATTTTCACTGTTAGAACTTGGCTCTTACAACCTCAGCTGGATACAATCACTTTCCTGCGCATCTGGGAAAATATCACCCATCTCCACAGCCCCTGTCGATGTTGTTAGATGTTTAACCTGCGACGAGATCGTACAACAATAACTCACAGATTCCAGTTCCGGTTCCGATATCGAGAATCTTGTGCACCTTGCCTTTCTCGACAGGGGACAAGTAAAGCCTATTCGATCGTCCTTACCATCAGGGCGTGCGCCATATCAAGACGATCCATTTCAGCCTATCCAATTTAGGCGAGCCGCATTCTGGGGCTTGATGCGTGTGCTCACCTCGTCGTTCGGCATTGGATATGCTTGACAGAATGTCAGCCGACTTGGGTCTCCGCTCTGGAAACTTCAAGAAGCGCTGGAAAATCACTTACAGCCAGGGCGGAAAGCGTGGTAGCGGCGGCCATACTCCACGGGATAGTCGACCACGCTGAATGCCAATGAGGCAGTATAAGATGATCTGTGATGTTTGACCCGGAGTTACAAAGCGATACTATCAATTAGCGCTTCTGGGATTCCATACAATTGATCGTCGATGGAAGATCCGTCATGTGGTGACTATGTGATCCGGTAAGTTACACAACTTGCAGTCAGAGGAGAAAACCAACTGTTACAGGCTGCGCCTGATCGGAGTATCGGCGTTAGCCGATACTGACTTGTGGAGTCGAGGACCGACTAGTGGGGAACTCACGTTCCTATTTCTTACGCCTGCAACGCAGGACCCAATGTCTGTCTTTCTTCCTTTCTTTTCCAAGTCAGAACATAGACAGCAATTGACCATTGTTCCTCGTGCGGCACGACCCTTTGGCCCTTCACACCAACCGATGTTCCGTTATCAGCCTCCAGCGGCGCTGAACTTTCGGTCTGGTTAGCCATGATGGACGTTGGCTGAAAGGCTGATAACAACGGGTCAAAGTTGAGTTCGAGGAGGTTAGTTTTCCCTGAGAAGCCCGAAAAGAATGTTTGAAGGACCTGAGATCCGGGAATTTCTGAAGAAAATTACGGGGGCGTCTTGTATCAGTATTTTCGTCAACCCCTCCTGGGTCAAGACCCTGTTCATAACCTGGCCGGAACACGTCGTATTGCGTGTCCTCAACTGTAACGTGTTGGTGCAAGGGTTGCATGATGCAGCGCAGCACTGCATCAGTACAGCGGAGAGAGCCACAAAAGGAGGGTGTCTCCATATCGTCTTCGTCTAAACATGAGCGTATCAAAGTTAAGATAGCTCTCGGGCCAATAAACCATGAGCGCTTAGGGTGCCGGCCTGCTCGCATTAAGAAGTCTCCTCCCGTTCCATCACATCGTCCGAAACCCCTCTTCGCCAAGTCGTGCTTCCGTCTATCTAAGACAGTCCAGAAAGTGGTCATAGAAAGTCTCGGCCAGAACCCGATAGAGAGAACCCCGGCAGGAGTAAACGATAGGTTCGTGCCGGTTTGCAAATGTCACAAGAACTCTGCAAACCTTGTTACCATTCTCAGTCTGGGAATTACAGCTGCCGATCTTCCTGTCGGGGGCTCGAAGCTGTAGAATTGATCGCAAAAGGCGGCAGTACCATATAAAGTTCCAATAATGAGAAGTGAATTCGAACAGCGAATGAAATGCGATATTTAATCAAGTCGGCGCTAAACCGGCGGGAGAAGCGCCCTACTAACATCCGCTTCTGAAACTTCAACCCCAAGGAGCCATCCAAAGCCCTTCATGGTGTCGGCGTGAAATTTCTGGCCCAGGCTAAACGTGGGAAGTACGTCCGCAAAACCATGGGGAACGCCGGGGTACACGTCGATCTTGGTAGACACTCCATTCTCCTTCAGAATCTTCTCATAAATGAGACCGTCGTCTCGGAGAGGGTCCTGTCCACACACTTGAAAGTAGACCGGAGGGAGCCCCTTGTGCGCGTTCTTGTCGTTGAGTGGGGAGAAGTCGGGGGATGAGAAATCGGGCTTGTAAACCCCGAGGATGGACTTGACGGTCCCTGCATGGATGATCAAGGACTCGGTGTTTTGCTTTCGGGACAAGAACAGATCCGCAAACTTGTCCGGCACAATCTCCTTCTCCATGATCCATGGAATGTATAGCCAGATACCAGTCAGGTTAGGCGATTTCTTTGCAGAAACCCATTTCTGGGCGGTAACCGCAGTCAGGTTGGCACCAGCAGACGCCCCGCCGAGAACGAAGTTCGTTCTGTTGAAGTCGCCCAGGTTTGCCGTTTTCGATTCGGGAGAAAAGATCCACTCAAGCGTATCCCAGATATCGTTCGGGGGCGTTGGAAACACGAAGTCCGGCGTGAAGCGATGGGTGATGCTGATGACAGTTGTTCCAAAGAGTTTGGCCACTCTCCGAGCATAGTCTCCGACGTGAGATGGGTGTCCAATGGCGAATCCTCCGCCGTGAATGAGGACAACTGTTGGCATCTTCCGGTCAAGGGCCGCGGGCTTGAAGACTATTGCAGGATTCTCGAAGCCGTCTCTCATGGGGATCTTGAAGTCGAATTCAGTGTCGGAATCTGTCGTTCTTGGGAGCGGTTGGCGGGCCGCCTCGGCATGTGTCACCATCGACAGGTGAATCGAATTCAACAATGCCTCCACATCCTGTCCGCCTTGCTTGACAAGCTATAATGAGATCGTTAGAAGACCAATGAGAGATAACCAGCTCAAGCGTCCACGAACCTCTGCGAATTGCGGGCTGATTGACACGAGGTTAGCCGGGTACCCCGAATCGTTTCCACATGTGACTTACTCAAGTTCGCCCAACTTCAGAACCTCCTCCTTCGTCATGTACTGCGCCATCATATGAACTTCGGGATATTTTACCACTGATGAAAAAGAAAGATCTACGTGGGAGGATGGCCATGGCCTCGGAAGATATAAGTACTCCTGAATGTGTGGAGGTGGAGAACTCCAGGATTCATGGCCCTTTGACCGAGTGCATCAAGCACACTGTCACATACTCCCCGCGGACGACGAATCAACACTGATGTATTGTGGGACTGACCCGGCTATCTCCATCTTCAAGCATGTTTGCTGGCAGACTTGGCGCATGGCAGGAGGCCAATGTCAGGCCGGATCTGCATATCCGACGGGTAGACACAGCGTTGATCCGCCTACAGGAGACTGGTCCCCCTCAAAGCCTGCCCACACGGACCTGTTATTACACAGTATCTGGGAAACCGGGCCCACACCGTCATCTTTTTAAGACTCGACGTTAGTTGCCCATGGGGTACATGGATATCGGAGAAAACCCAGTGGTGGTCAACCAACGGGAATAACCCACACAATCGGACAGTGTGGATGTTGAGGGGAAGGTGGCTATGTTTATGGCACCTCGGCATTTTGAGCTAGACCCCGAGACTATGGGAGTTCTAACCCAGTCAACAAGTGTTAAGGGAACTTGAAAGCACATGGAAATGAGCAAGTAGTATAGTCAATTACCGCTCCAATCATGCACAATACTCTATGCGTAAACTTGTGCTTCTCTATCGGCATTATAAGTGTAAGATGAAGTAACATGTCTCTCTTCTTTTAAGCCGACGTAGGAGCTGTTGTAGATTCTTCCGAGTTACGATACTGAGTATCATCTTGGAGTAGGTGTTCAGAGAGGTCTACGCCAAGAACGTCAGACAGAAGCGCGAAATCTTGTGTTTCAATCGCCGATGCTCACTTACCATCGTGTCCTGTTTGATCGAAATGCTCGCCGACACTTCCGAATAGCGCATCCATGTCTTCCAACTCGCGACCCTTGGTTTCTGGGTAAAAGACGTAGAGTACCTAGAGCTCATGTCAGCATCCAAGACTCTAGCAGTCAAAAGTCAGGAGGATGTGGATACGCACAGGAATGCAGACAAAGTTGATAGTCATAAAGATGAAGTACACTTTGCTGCCCAAGGCGTCAATTCCGATGGGCCAAACTTTGGTGACCATGATGGAAGCAATAGAGCCACCTGCCGCGGCAAAGTTGAGGCCTCGGGCTCGGACGGAAGTTGGGAATATCTAACGGTTCCGTGAGTATTGTTCCAGCAAAATGGTGTAGAATGCTTCAAACCAACCTCCGTGTTGTACACCCACGCAGCCGGTCCAAATCCCAGGCTGAAGCCCAGAGCGTAGATAAAGATGAATGCAACGCAGATGATATCCGCAACTCGACTGATGTTATGGGGATATGCAATGGGCAGAGCGCCGTTTATCTATAAGACGACGAATGTTAAATAGGAGACCACACTTTTGACAACAGTACCTTTGAAACTTACCAGCATCGAAATGGCCATGACAACGCACCCTGCCGCAAGGCAGTTGCGCCGTCCAAATCTGTCAATGATGAACATTTCGAGAACAGTGAAGCCAATCTTGATAGTCATCTCGATGGCGCCGGCCATCAAGGCAACGCTAACATCGACTCCCAGGGCCTGGAGCAGGCTAGGAAGATAATACTTCATGGACGTGGCGCCACAGGCCTGCGCCATGAACTGCAACAGAGCTGCCCGCCACAGGCGAGAAAAGAGAGCCTCTTCCCTGAACAGCGAAAGCCAGTTTCTTCCAGAGCGGCGGTATTCGTCGACGTTCTTGACGATGGCTCCGAATTCGTGTTCGATCTGGTCTTCATCGTGGCTGCCCTCGCGCAGCCAGCGTAGGGTGGAACGCGCGGCGTCTTTCTGTTTGTTCTCAACCAGCCAGCGAGGGCTTTTCTCTTCGTCAGTATCTTTGAGTTTCGAATCTTTCATGTTGCGATGTACTTACGTTTCGGGTATCCAAGGCAATCCAATGCCAAAGATCAGAGCAGGGAACACCTCGAGAATGATAGAGATCCTCCACCCGTAGTAGATCCCTGTCTCTGTGGTCCAATGTCTCATGCCATAGCCAACCCTGGTTTGCGTTAGTTTAGAGTTTGGCGAGAGTAGGCAGCAGTTGAGCGATACCAGAGGCCAGTCGCGATGCCGGCGATAAACCCAACATGGTTCATTGTGACGAAGTGTCCCCTCTTCTTCGCGGGAGAGATTTCGCTGGAAGCCGAGTTAGCTTCATTCCACGTTGAGCCGAAGACGCATCTTCAGGGCCAAGGTGAGCTTACGCCTGATAAAGCGGCACTGATGTCGAGACGATAGCCACTCCCAGCCCGCTTATCAGCCTGCCAGATATCATCGTCTCCCTCGCCGTGGCACCATCGCTCAAGGCTTGCAGAAAAGCGCCGATGCAGACTATGATGATTCCTGAGAGAGCTGCATAGCGACGTCCGAGCCAGTCGCTTATTGGGTGGGAGACGAAGACGTAGCTGGTGAGAGTGCCGACGTAATAGACGCCGGCGACGGTACCCCTGAAGGAAAAGCTCGGATAGCCTAGAGCCTCGTGGAAACCAGGATGCACAAGTACCGAGGATAGAATACCAATATTGTAACTATCAGAAAATGTCAGCTGTCTCAAGTCTTTGGAATGTCGCAGGAGCTTTCCCTGCGAGTTGACTATGGTGCGTGACCCTGCCGGCGAAGGTCTAAGATAAACGGGAATGGTTCCAATTGGACGTAGCTTACCCCCAGACTGATGCGCCGATACCGAAATAGACGCACAGGAAATACAAACGCTGAGTGCCCAGGGGCATCTTAAGCCCGGGCCAGGCCACGTCTAACGAAGGCATGGCCACACGGCGGGTGTCGTGTTGTAATGGATGGGTGGCGTTTTGGCGAACCGTTGAAGCGCGGCTCCAAGCGACTGTTGTCGTTGATCTCCTTGTGTTCTTAGGCAATCGGTTGAGGCGTCAGTGGCATGATCCAACGCCGAGGACATGGAGAAGACAAGTTCGAACCGGCCGGCGCCGCTGCGAGCGGGGTGGCTGCAGGTCGAGACGCGGGCTTATGTAATGCCCTGCATCGCCTGATTTATGCACCTGGACGAGATGCCATCGTTCCAAGAAGAGAAGCGCTTGACAGGCACGGGACGTGATTATTATGATAAGCCTACAAAGTAGAGAAAAATGAAAATCAAGTTGAGTTGTGGCATGTAGGATAACTAGACTCACACTCAGGGAATGGAGAGGTCTAGTTGGCCAAGGTGCTTGGACCCCTATAGACAACGATCGGACGATTAATACAGCATCAACATCCATCCATGGACACCTAGGACCTAGACAGATTGCACCGCTTGGAATATCTTTTTTGAGCTTGACTTACAGCTAAATAGCTCTCGTTCATTACTGTAATTAGGCATATTATAGTCGTCATACAAGTACAGTATCATACCCTCTCATCATCTTACCCTCGCACCGAATCGCAAGTTATTGACGCGGCATCGTGTATCCCGAGAAGTTGTACATTCCATGCTCATCCTGCAAACCGGGCCCCCATTCCAGATATGGAGCCTGTTCAACCCCATCCGCAGCTGGTGGGAACATGTTAAGCTGTCCCGGCGTCGACGTCGGGGCAAGGTGGCCACTCTGGTAAGCCCAGAGCTGGGCTGCCATGTCTGGCGTCATGCCGCTCGTCACGGGCATGAAGCCAGCGAGCTGCTCGAGAGATTGCTGATGCTGCTGCTGCGGCGAAGGTTGGTGCGACACCGCCTCGCCAAACCCGAGGTCGGTCGCCGGAAGCTGCTCGAGCAGCGGCTGCAGTGTCCTTGACGGCATAGAGCCCCTGAACTCCGTTGACGTAGAAGACACCCTCCTCACAGTCCGGACGCTGTCCGAGTGGCTCAGCAACCCATTCCCATCGAAGGTCCCCCCGGTAAAGACGGCGACAGACTGGCTGTCTTCTGAGCCGTCGTCGAGCTCCACGCCCGAGTCGGGACGGGGGACGGTGCGAGTGATGTGGCGGGCGATCATCGGCCGTGAAGGTGATGGCTCATTCTTTCGGTTGCTCCTGTTAGAGTAGGGCATCGTCTGGGCGTTGGCGATGCACTGCTCAATGACCTGGATGAACTGGTTGCGGTAGATGTTGCCGATGGTCTCCAGCGCCTGCTCGTTCAGCCCCTTGTTGCGGAGGTTGCCTTCCACAACCTTGAGGCTATTGAGGAACTGCGTCTGGAGCTCAAAGTGCTCGATGACGGGACAGAAGTCTGCTGAGCGTTAGTTTCCTTCGGCAGACATCCCTAGAACTTTCATTCTTACCGAAAGGCTTGACGTTGTAGTCGGCGTCGTCCGGGAAGAGAAGATTCCAGATATCCTTCCACTGCACTTCTGGCGTCAGGCCGCTCGCCCTCTTCCTGCTAAGCAGCTTGGCCATCGTCGGTCCATCGATGCCGGACTCGGGATCGTGGTCGGCGACGTCGCACATCTGCTCCTTGGGGAGGCGCTGATGGTCTCGAAGGTCTTTCTTGCTTGGAAAGTCGCGGTTGCAGCGGTCGCACATGAAGGCCGACGGGTCGTTGCGCTTGTGCTGCTTGACAATGTGTTGCCTAACATAAGATGTTTTAGTCACGTATTCCATGGGGTCTCGACTGGAGAAAACACCAACCTCAACTCGGCAAACTTGGGAAAGTAAGTCATGGCACAAGAGTGATGCTCTCTCACGTTGAAGCGGTGAGGGTTTCTCTTGCGGAAGGGGCAGCTAAGGCGAAGGTTCTCGTCCGCCTCCCTCGGCGACGGCCTTGCCCTTTTGAAGGGGAGGCTGGAGTCTCCGTCATCGTCGGTCAGGTCGTCACCATCCTCGTCGCCATCAGAGCGACCAGCGTCACCCTTCTTGCGCTTCCCGTTCTGGGGTCCACGACCGGAGCCTGACCTCCTGGCAAGAGGAACCGAGCCGTTGGAAGACGTGGACGTGGTGTGCGTTAGCTGCGTGAACGGAAAGCCGGCAAAGGCGAAGCGGCCGACATCCTGGATGAAGCGGAAGACGAGATGCCGGAGGAAAGACGGGGGCGTGGTGACCTCGTCGAGCTCGACGCCGTACGTCACCTGGAGAACGTAATCTAGTACAGCGTCGGCCTCCTCATTAGAGAAATCCATCGGCGTCGGGCTGACGGGTTCCCAGGCCCGCGAGAGCCGTTCCGACCCTGAGTCAAAGCTCAAGCGCGCGTTGAGGGGTTGAGAAGGGGTGGTCTCCTGGCGAGGGGATACGGGGACTCCATCCAAGCTGGGAGGTCTTGGCCAGATGTGAGCGCGGTTCTTGGGGACGTGACGTGGAATCATCCTACCTTGGGGTCCCGGCCGAGTGAGGCACGTCGTTCTGCCCGTCGTCAGAGCCGTCGTCGGCCGGCTCGCAGATATCCATGCGCGGCAGCATGTCGTCCTTGTGGCCGGCGCCGACCGACTCCGGATACGCCGGAAACCTCTCCCCCATGATGGAGTCCACAAAAGTCGACCCGGAATCGCACGACTCCCGGTACCTGTGCCCGTTCGTGCCGGATCTGGTCGCGAGAAACGGTGTCGGCAAGCGCTCGGGCCCGTCGATGTCTGGGGTCGTCGCCCGGGTGAAGGTCGACGACGTCGGCGACATGGGCATGGAGCAGGTCGTCGCGGAGTCCGGGACGTGAGTCGAGCTCATAGTCGACGACGTCGGCGAGCGGTCGCGGCTCGTCCTCTGGAACGCACTCGAGATGATCTTCAGCCCCTCGGGACATTTTGTCTGATGCGGCTGGGGCTGTGACAGGCGAAAGTGATGCTCGAATGGCGAGTGAATCGCGTCTTCGGACTTGTTGGCAGTCAGAATGGCGGTATCGCGGTTACGCGTCTCTCTGGACCGGATGGGAATGTCCATGGAGAACGAGCGCTCTTCGCTCATCGTGGCGGTTCGTTTCTCTCGTCGAAGCGCAAAGGCGATCGATAAGAATAAGCTGGCCGGGATCGTCTGTTGAGTGAGGTGAGGGCCAGTTGAGGACTTATCCCTGGCGCCCGGGCTGTTCTTTGCCTGTTCTCGTCAGAAGAAACACGTTGATGTTAGTTCCGCCGGTCCGTTGCCGCAGTTATCGCGATGAAAGATGACATATTCAAAGAAAGAAAGGGGGGATAGAAAGAGAATCCCGCGCTGACTGAAGGACGAGTTCACGGGCGTTGTTTGCTCCAAGGCTCAGCCCCCCTTAGACCACCACCATAATTACTAGACAACATACAGCGATGCGGAGCAAAACTGCGAACCATATCAGCACGACAGGGGGGCACGAAAATTCGTGGCTGTGATTGGATCATGACGACGACCGTCGTAGGCGCAGGAAACAAATCTCTGTAATTGGGCAATGCAGCAACGGCGGATGGGATGCCTCCCCTAATTCTGGTGCGCAGCCCGCTGCAGGCGAGCATCATCCCTACAGCGGAACTTGAGTCCTGATTTGCTCGTGGCGGGCGCCATTCTCGATCTGCGACAGCGACTCCAGGCAGAAACTTGTTTCCAACGGGTAGTTTAACCGGCTGAGTTGTTAGTGGGAGACTCAGTATCACCATGTCGACCAGCCGAGGGAGCTGACGAGTCATGGTCTCTTGCTAACAGCAACTTCAAAGACAAAACACTCAGCCTAACCAACACCCCCTACTGCAACGATGCTGCCCTGATACTGCCCTGGCCTGCTGTGAAAGTCGCTGAACTGCCCGTATTACAACATGGCCCCTCAGCCCTACGGCACGGTATGCGACTAAAATTGCGATCCCATTAATGGACGCCATCGCGACTCGACCTGGGGCAAGGAGACACACTCCTAGACCTGAAGCGTTACAGCTTCAGTTGAAATTGGGGAAAAAAAGAGGAGTATGGAGCCTCGTGGTTGCCCTGTCGCAGGCCGGTCGCCGGCCAGTCGAGCGTACTCTGTCATTGGATAATGGCAACGAAATGTCCGTCGAACCTGTGAGGCGCATCGTGGCCTCAGTCGAGAGAAGGATGATGTGAGTGAAGATGATCGTCAGTCGCAGCGTTCGCCTTTTCGTCTGAATTGAGGAATGGATGGAGTTTGGATCATTCAGTCGAGTCGATAAGTTCGCGCAGTCAGATATAAAGAGCATGGAAACGTAGAGAGCACAAGTCGAAGATGGATTAGATCCGGACAACCACTGAAGAAGCGCAAGGACCGATTGAAGAGCCACAAGCATCGAGACTCCAACGACAACGAGAGCAACCGAAATCCCCTATCTCGACAACTCACTTCGAACCAATTCGTCTTAATCCCAAAACCTGAGAAGCAAAGACTACCATCCTTGCGCACTGTCACTGTCCAAACACCCAAATGTCGCACTCGAAAGCAACTTCTCGCGAAAGCACAGGCGGGTGCTTGAGCCTGTAAGTCGGATTCCACGCCCTTTGACCGCACGCACTGACGCTGCCAAACCAACAGACATGGATCCCCCCAAAACAGCCCGTACAGCGTCGATCGCTACGTGACCGAGTCATCCTCCTGGACAACATACACCCAGCGGAGCCGTTCGTCGCAAACAAGCTGCGACGATCCGATGCAGTCGGAGCTCGATGACCTGCTACGTCAAGCTCAACAGACATCTCCAACGGGCCGGCGGTGACGCTCGAATCAACGGTTGAAATCAAAAGGGCGTGTATGTACAACAATTCTGTGCGTCCAAGGGGAAGGCGTAATGGGCAGTTTGATTTGGTCATTTCATAAGACCCTTGGAGCTTTGCGCTGTCGATCCGGGGGTGGATTTCGGGGAGTTATCTTCGCAATGAAGCGATATTGAATCGATGGGGCGCTTGGCTTCATCCACACACGTTTTGGTCGATCACACTAAAAATGCAGTGAAAAGACCACTTCAACAGAGGCTCAGAGTGCAAGGAAAAGACACGACGTGTATGTTGTCTTTGGCTGGTGAGGCGGCTGGCCACCTCACGCGGGTATGTAAGTAGGCTACTATCAGTAGACTTGTAGTATGTACGATGAAGCATATGTGCTGTTGACCCATGGTCGAATATGTACCGTGAAAACTCGAACGAACCACCAACTTTCTCCCGGCGCCGTCATACTCTTCAGAATCAAAGAGAAGACGCAGCGCCCTTAGACAAGTCCCCGATTTACTGGAAAAGCTCGACGCAGTCAAAGATCTGAGAATGTAGTTAGCACTGATCAGGCGCGGCAAACCTCTGTCTTGGGCAATACTTACGACATTGGGGCTCAGGTAGGTAGCGCCACTGCTGCCAGAGATGACGGAGATCGTGATCGTGTTGGCACCGGCGACGAGAGTACCAGCAGGGATGCTCACGTCGTAGATCTCGCCAAGACCGCGGTAGGCACCACGGGTGACGCCACGGGAGTCGATCTTGGTGGGCGCGGCGGGAGTAGGGCCGCTCCAGCTGTTGACCTTGGCCTGGGGGCGGCCGCTGGCGAAGCTGAGGGTGGTGGCGATGCGGAGCGTAGCCGCGCCGGGGGCAGAGTCGAGGTTGAACTTGATGGTGACGGGGTTGTTCACGGCGGTGAAGATGGCCATAGGGAAGTCGGAGGCGGACGAGGAGCCGACGGTGTAGGTCAGGGGTCCCCAGCTGCTCATGCGGCTGTCCGAGGGGTGCATGCGGAGCTGCTTGTCGGCGTTGCGGAAGCCGGTTGGCTGGCCGTCGTACTCGCCGATCTTCCAGAGGCTCTTGCGGGAGGTCATGGTGCTGGCGATGTTGGCCGTCGTGGCCTTGCCGGCGGTGACGGTGACGGTGCTCTGGGCGACCTTGAACTCGGTCTGGTAGAGGACCTGGGTGTAGGTGCCGGGCTTCATCGGAGGCGAGGTGAAGGCGCCGCTGGAGGAGGCATAGGCCCAGTACTGGGCATCCTTGTTGTACCAGTGGAGGACGCGCTGGAAGCTGCCGGTGATGCCCGAGGCGGTGCCGGTGACGGTGCCACGGCCGGAGGCGGCGACGTAGCCCTTGAGGCCGAGGTCCTTGTAGAAGTCGTAGTTGAAGTCGGTAGCCTTAGGGATGCCAGAGCGGGAGAAGCTCATGACGTACGGGCCGTGGAGACCCATACGGAAGGCCTCGGTCTGGACATGGCCGCTGTTCATGTAGTTGTACAGGTTGGTCGAGTCACCGGCGTTGTTGGTGTTGATGTCGCGGAAGAAGGGACCGCCGGAGGAGAGCTCGAAGCCGATGGAGGGGTTGACCGAGATGCAGACGTGGATCTCCTCGGGGCTGGTGCCGTACACGCAACGGACCTTGTCGTCAATGAAGCGCTCAGACGAGTAGAACTTGGAGCGGGTCTGGCCGCCGACGACGAAGACGTCGGAGCCCTCGACGGTCGAGCTGGAGCCACCAGTGGTGGACACGGCGCCGAAGGGGTACTCGCTGGGGAGGATGTCCTTGTTGAGGCGGGCGATGAAGCGCAGCTCGCCGATGGAGGGCTGGGCGGTGATGTAGGTGGCCATGTAGACGTTGGCCTCACCCTCCTTGACGATGAGGTAGTGGGTGAGGGTCGAGGTCGTGCAGGTGATCTTGATCACATTGCCGGTGGAAGCCTTGATGGTGGTGGACTCGACGGTGGCAGAGCCCAGGCCGGAGCTGATGTGGCTGCCCTTGCTGCCGTACTGGAGCTCATTGCCACGGAACTTGATCGAGTTGATGTCGCAGCTGGACTTGGAGACGGACAAGACGAGCGCGTTGGATGAGCCGGCATCCACGATGAGGTTGCTACCCGAGGTGGTGACGCCAAAGGCGGCGAGGGCAGAAGAGGTGAAAGAGAGGACGGCGAAGAAAAGAACGTGAAGAAGAGTGTTGAACGCCATCTTGGCTGCAGGGGTTGCCTTAGCCTGGCGTCGAATAGAGGAAGAGAGAGAGAAAGAGAGAAGTCGGAATAAGGTCAAACAGCAGCACGAACGGGAGAGAAGAAGAGAGAGCCTCTTAACGCCCTACGAACCGAGAATGATCGACTTGTTATAGACAACAACAACGCGAGTTGATGCTTGGCGCTTGGCACATGGCAAACCACTTGGCGGCCGTCTTGCTTTTGGGTTTGATCAGTTGGAGCTCTCGTTCGTTCGCGGGATTCTATTTCCCTGATGGTGCCCCCCCATCCGCCGGAGAGGTTACCTCTGGCGAGGGCCCAGGATAGATTGCGGTGCCCTGGTGATTGGCGGAATCATTGTTTCATGGGCCGGTGACCAGGGCTTCCTCGTCCAGCCTGCCCGAGATAGATCACGAAGAGGGAAAGAAAAAAAGGGTGAGGGACAGGGCTCAGGGGCCGGGGTGGTTGCGTGTCCCGCTCCGAGCGGGTGGATGGCGGACAGGGAACGGGCATGATTGATGGGATTTGGGAGCACTTGGCAGGAACCCGCTGCAGCCGTTTGCCATGACATCCAGTCACGGCATCTGTCTAGTGCATCGTCAGCTGTACAACACTGCCGAGTGGGATGGATCACCGAGGGTTGAGAACAAGCATTCAGAGTTGCAGTTGCATCCGCGACGGAGGCCATAGCAAGCGCTCGCTGTAATGATGGCGCGGGAACGAGGGGCCGAACACCGAATCGCGTAGATCGTCTTTAAAACAACCATGGTACTCTGTGGTTTGGTCCTATCAGAAGGCAATCTACAGCCGAGAACATTGTTGTATTCGGTGCTGTTCTTGCATACGGCTTACAGAAGTAAGGCCCAAAGGCGCGGCAAAATAGGTCCGTTGGACCAAAGGAGACGAAAGCAGGGGTCTGTCTGCCAACCTAGTGCCGACTGATCCGGTAAGATGAGCATTCAGATGAAATAAACCACGGGAGCGTCTTCGTCGACTCGTGAGTCCCGGCATTTCGGGGCATTCTACCCCAGATTTAAGCCGGCAGCTGCGCAGGTGACCAAGCGTTGACTCGCCGCTGCAGAGACGGCAGATGAAAAGGCGGAGTCAATAGCGCGAGTTGTTATAGAAGCAGAGCTGTACGGCTAGAAATTTTTGTTTTAGCCAGTGAAGCTTAAAAGAATGCGCTTTTGCTAACAACACGTAATAAGACAAAGTGGAAGACACGCAATCCATGCCGACACGACGCTGTGTCATTGTTGGTGACTACCGACCGGTTGTCCTGGACTTGTCCGTCGCCTCTTCGCAGGGTTCCGGCGGCTTAGGAGCCGGTCGTTAAGGTGAACACAAGCGGAAGAAGACCAGATGAACAGGAGGCCGCCCCCCGGGAACCTACAAGTCTCGCCTATGCAGCCCTGTCCCAATACCAAGCACCCATTTTCGTTGGAAGTCTTTAAGGAGCAGTCCAATGTCCGACTTATGTCCAGGGACCTCAGGGGCGAAGCCCAGCCGCGCTTGACGGTGGACTGTAGTCTGTCTCCCTAGGAATACCTCTCCATCTGATCCACGGCAACATGAACATGTTATAATTTCTGTGTAAGCGCTTTCAGCATCCGTACGCTAGCGGAATCAAAATCCATGAGAAGTTGAGAAGTTCGGTGTTTACTATGCATGTGCTCAAAAGCACGCAAGCACGAAGAGGGGAAGAGCGCCTAAAGTCTAAGTGGAATTATCTCAGGAGCCCTGCAGGGGAAACAAGCCCCGCCGCCAAGATGTTGGAGACCGGGAATATTGTGGGTGGAACTGGCAGGGATCCTCGATCCAACTTCCAAGAGAGGACGCGGAAAGCATCGCGAAGTGGAATGATACATGAAGTCTCAGTGTCACTAGACTCTTGGAACTTCGGTCCTAGTACTAGCCTTGTGATGTCTTGATTCGATTCTCTGTTGAGTGTTGTGTTCTATCCCAAAGGACCACCAACTCTCGCATTCCAGACTGTTGAGTCTTGACACAGTTCTCCCGTCTTCTCTTCGGCTTTGACCTCCCCCATTGAAGCTACCGGGGTATTTCCTTTCCCATCACTATGGGTTCCTCCACAGCACCGGCTAAGCTTAATACGTCTCAATTCTTCTCCCTTGCCGCCCCTGTCATATCCACAGCATCGGACATCGCATCTTGTAAGCGGCTTTTATTGAGTAAAATCCTTCCTGAAAAGGCCTAGTCTCATCAGAAACCGCGGGGCACCGTCGGCCACGGACTCAATATTCCCGCTTCCATGTGTCGGCCAACCCCCGACGGGAACATCCCGTCACGGGGCCTTCGGGTCGTTGAACCCACAAACCGCACGTCCACACCCTCCCTCCTCCTCGCAATATCACCCGCATCGCACGCATCAGAGGGAATCCCTCGCCATCGACCCCCTTCCGCCCCCTTACCAAGCACTAAGCGCCTTAGCAGTCTCACCAGACCATCGGCAATGTCCCTTCTCATCTCAACAACGCCAGCATCTCCCGCTCCACGACGTCTAGCGCCCTAAACTCCTTGGTACTCCGCTGCAACTCCCGCGCTCTCTTCCGGTACTCGTCGTCCTGCAGGATCGTGTCGATTGCCCTCACAATCTCCCCTTGGCTCGGCTTCCCGGTCCGGAGACTGATGGCACAGCCAGCCAGCTCGCCCCGGAGCGACACCTCGATCTTGTCCTCCGAGTCGCCAGCCAGCACCATCGGCACCCCGTTCGTCACGCCGTGCGTGAGGGCCCCGTAGCCACCCGTCACGGCGAAGACGTCGGCGTGCTCGAGGGCCGCGTCGTACAGGAAATAGTCAACCACGCCGGCGTTGGCAGGCAAGGTTTCATCGTCCTTGAGCCTCAACTCGGCGCCCTTGGCGCCAAGGACCGCCATGACGATCAAGTCTTCGCGGTCCGCTAGCCCCCGGATCGTGGGAAGAATCATGTCGCCGTAGTCTTGGACGACCGTTCCCTGCGCGACGAACACCACCTTCTTCCTCTCCGGACCCGACTTCTTGCTGTTGGCAACGATCTCATCCCACCAAGGCGGGTATGCGTACCCATCGGGAATCTCCTTTCGAGGCAGCGTCCCGCCGAACTTGAAGTTGGACGGCCAGTCGGGCCGCGGAAGCTCGAGGGCCGGGATGCACATCTGAAGGATGGTATCGTGACACGCCCAACTGGAGTCCCAGAGACCGTGGTGGATAACATTCGCATGGTCCCCGTACAGCGACTCAACGGGTCTAGTCGTCCCGCAGATGTACCGGAGCACGTCTCCCAGTTTCTCAAATGTCTTTTTGCATGAGTCCTCGGCAAAGAGCTTCGCAATGACGGTGTTGTGCATCCTTCCGGCGTTCGAGTTATCGGGCGGGAGACCGAGGCCGAAGGGCCCGGTGTCCGGGCTGGTCCACATGGCCGGCATGATGCTAAGTCCGAGAGTAGGCGGCAGCTTCTTGTAGCCCTTTGGAAGCTCGGCGCCCAGCTTGAGGGGCAAGATGCCGCTGTACATGGATTCGCAGAGGATGACGACCTCGCGATCAGGGTGCCGCTCGCGCAGCTCAACAAGGGCGGCGCGAATGGACTCGAGCCCCGAGGGGATAGAGTTAATCCAAAGTTTCTCGTGAATCCAGAGGAGCTGCGGTACTCCGCGTGGCACGTGGATGAAGTCGGCAAACAGGCGGTGCAAGTCGGTCTCGCTCTTGTAGTTGATGAACCCCTTGTGCGGGAGGAAGCCGGCGCCGGTGCGCTCGATTTGGTCTCGGTACCCGTCGGATGCCAGAAAAGACACGTCGTAGCCGCGACGGACAAGGTCCTGGGTGATCTGGAGCATCGGGTTCATGTGGCCCATGGCCGGAGAGCAGAGCATCAGAACCTGGGGGTTCTTATCGCTGTCGTTGATTACTGTCATGATTTCAGATGTGAACAAAGACTCGATGATGTTTGATGCCTATCATCAGCTCAGTTTATGTCGGACTGGCTCGCGGCCTTTTATCTCTCGCGCCGGGATCCACTCCGGCGGCAGCCGAGGGCAAGATTCGCGTCCGGACGGCGAGGGGAGTCATCGGGAGCCGGCCCACGGAGTCCCACCTAGAGCGACCGGGCCAATCGGCGGCCGCTGTGCCTCTAGAGACCACCTTTCAGTGTATTACCACACACGCAGTAAGCAGGCTATCTGAGAGTGCTTGTCGATCTCGGCCGACGCGAGAAGGCTTTGACGAATACTGCTTTTCTCGTCATTGGCTGGTTTTCCGAGGCAAAGCACTTCGGCCGGTGGTCTTTGGATTCCCCCTCCACACTATCGTCATACTGGATGTCTCGGTCTTCGGCTGGCTCTTTGAACGTGTCGCATCGAACTTTCTCACTAGTCGGTGATATGAAGTGCAGCTTCCGGCGTTAAAAAGGGCTTTAAAATAGGGTATCGACTCCCTATTCCTCATGTATATACTACTGCGGAGAGAAATGTACAACGAATTTAGCCACGTCAGCGCCTGTACTCCTGTGACTGAACGCGACGTGGTCTTCATAGGGCGTTCTGCCAGAGAACATCTCCCGTATAGCCTCCGATCTCGTCTCGGTCCTCCGTTCTATTACGCCTCCCGTTGGTGTCTCAGATCTTCCTCGAGTCCATCTCATATTCCGGAGCGAATCCAGTCATGTTCTTCATCGGAACCTCTTGGTCGTCGAGCTCTGCGTACGACTCGAAGCCCTTGACTCCGTACTTGGCAGCAAGCGGCCCAAGCTCGATCAGGCCGGCGATGACGATACCAATACTGACCTCGACCGCCGACCAGGTAAACACGGGAGCAGCATCGGCTGTGGGATTGATTAGCATCTGTACAAATACACGGGCATGGAACCACGTACCGAGCTGGTCTGAGGAGCCCTTGAGTTTGACGAGTGCCACCAGACGAATGATATTCGCGATGGTTGCGCTGCAAGATGATTAGCAGAAGAGCAGACACATCTGGAGACCGACACTTACAGGATTCCCAGGCCGAAGACGCCGGCAATGTACATCTTCAGCCTCGGATTCAGTCCTCGGCCCCTCATCATTATCCAGGGTGAAACCATGAGCAGAATGTCCAGAACCGCCGTCACTATGGACAGGGCGTATCCCATGTACAGCTGTCCCGTGAGGGGCAGGCACTTGCCTTTAGCCGCCGGCTCCAGCATTCTCCACGCGAAGTCGATGGGCTGGCACTGGACCAGCAGGTAGATGATGAAGGCCGCGCTGATGGCAAAGTCCAGACCGATCGACGCCCAGAACAGAGAGTTCAGGATCTTCGAGCGCGACAGGTGTATAAAGGTGAGGGCAATGCTGCCCTTCATGGCGGAGGTGAGAACGACGTAGATGATCTCGAGGAAGAACAGCGCCTTGAGGATCGATGAGATTCCGTTGATCGTGGTCCCGAGGATAGAGCCGCCGATGCCTCCTTGGACCCCCATGACTATGAGACCGTAGAGGGCTCCGTATGCGATCTGCGAAGATTGCGTCAGATGACGTGTACCTTTGGCGGGGTTGGTTTACCGACCAGCGCGACCACGAGCAGTGCGTCGTTGAATCGGACGGACTTCGTGACGAACATCCGTGTGTACAGGCGGAGGCCGACGAAGAACGTGTTGACCACCATCAAAATCGCGCCCACGGCGAGCAGAATCATGCCTTGCGAGGAGATCGCCATCGTGACTGTGTAGGGGCGGGATGCCCAGGAGACGAGCGGAGGACGGGAAAGAAAGAATTCGATGTAGCCGAGCGCGCCCGAGCTAAGGTAAAAGTCGATATGATCGTTTTGGCGTTATGATCTGGGCAACTCAAGATTACTGGTATCTTTGGGAACAGCGAACTGCAGCCTCTTCGTAGACATTGGCGGTTGTTTTTGAAGAAAGGTCTCTGAAAAGAATACGAACGAACACAAATCCCCTCAAATGGACCAGCTCGGTGATCTGCCTCGCCATTCGCTGCACGGGCACATTGCTGGCCTTCAGTCGAAGTATCAGAGTACGAGCCCGTTGGAGCTCGCATCGTTTCGTGGGGTGTTTCAGAACATCGAACGAGAATCTTGAAGCCGCGAACGATACTGGCCGAGCCCGGGATATATTGAGTACTTAACTTTCAGCGGCCGTCCTGGCAGACACGCCACGAAGAAAAGTACAGCGTTAATATTGAAGGTTGGATAGAAACTCCCTCCTTAGTCGATCCACCTCGAAATACGACTCCGAATACGGGCAACTCGCCACAGATGCGGGCCGATGCGCCGCTGTCTACAAGGATCGCCACGTGCCCGGCAGCACGGCAATCTTGATCCCCCTCTTCTTGTTCGCCAGTGATGTGCAAGTGATGTGCGCGCGCGTCGGACCGGAATTGGGAGGCCGCGATGGGCCGGGGCTCACTAGTCAACCTGCCTTATTGAGGCTTGAGCATCACTATGAGAAGCAAGCTGGAGACTGTGTTAGTCAGGACACCTCTGCTTGTTTTGCACTCCAGACGGGATTCGTCTTTTGTCCCATTTGTTCCAATCATTCGATGAAAAAGCTTTGAAGCGAAGGGATGATTCTGAATCTTGAAACAAACTTGTTCACTTACTAGCGCTTCGCCTTCATTTCGATGTTCCACAGCTCCATACACACCACCTAATATCGGATTCCAGGTGCAAGTCAACAAACAGAATCTGGAGAACTTGCAAGATCGACCCAATGCTTGAACATTTACTCTTTCAGATGAGTAATACCCCGTACTCGGTCAACTGCCCACCCCAGCTCCCAAAGCTTGCAGTGTGAGAGCTCAACCTCCTGTCGACTAGGGCGTTGAGATGGACATGGCACTCGCCATTTGGCAGTGTTACCAAACATGTTTCTCCTCGTGCTCTTCATGTCGTCCTGACAAAGCCTTCATGTTCTGATATCCGACCTCTACGATGCGGCAACGCCAGCTGACTAATGCCTCGTGAAGCACGTCATGGATGCCAAGGTGGTGCTCATCGACACGTCCTTATCTCCAACCTCGAAAAGCTGCTTATCTTGGCAGCGACCATGGCCGGTACCGAGCGGCGGCAGTCCTCTCGGCCGCCGATCTCGAGTCCTGGCGGTCTGGAATCTCTTAGTGCGGCGGGCGCGAAGATTGGAGGCGATGCTCCTAAACAGGGTATCAATGGCGTGCTGGGAGAAACGTCACCCGGGCTGCGTGAGGGCTGCTCCGGGCCTCATAAGCTGGCAGTGATAACTTCTGCACGTCGCTGCGGCGACTCATCTTTTCTCGGGATCTCGGGTCTGAGGCAGCGTTTTCAAAAGAAATCTTATCCCCGTCGAAGGATCATATCAGGGACACTCGTGCCGTCACCAGGCAGGCCGAGATGACGACTATTGATGATGCACAGTCCCAAGGGACACAAGCCGTTGAGCAGGAAGAGAGCATCAAAGGTGAGGGTTCAGAACCCACGCTGCTGGGTAACTCGCTCATCCGACCGCAGCCAAGTGGTATCGCTCACCCTTCTACAATGCCACGATCCTGGGCATGTGCAGCTTCGCGGCACCAGGCCTGTGGGGTGCCATGAACTCCCTCGGTGCCGGTAACGACCCCAGATACAATCCTGTATCCCTCTGCCTCAGATCTGACCATCCCCAGGCGGCGCCCAGGAGCCATACCTCGTCAACACGGGCAACGCCCTCACCTTCTGCCTCATGGTCGTCTCCTGCTGGCTCACATCCTCCATCGTCAAGTACATCGGCATAAAGGGCGCGCTCGTCGTCGGCACAATCGGCTTCGCCCCGTACAGCGCCGGCCTCTACCTCAACAACCGCTACGGCGTCGAGTGGCTCGTCATCCTCGGCGCGGCCTGCTGCGGCGTCTCCGCGGGTATCTTCTGGGCCTCCGAGGCGGCCATCGCGATCGCGTACCCGGAGCCCCGGAACAGGGGTCGCATGGTCGCCTACTGGCTGACGTGGACCCGCGTCGGCCAGATCCTCGGCGGCGCCGTCAACCTCGGCCTGAACGCCGACCGGAGCGGCGCCGGCAAGGTCTCCTACAAGGTCTACCTGATCTTCATCGCCCTCCAGGCCTGCGGGCCGTTCGTCGCGCTGCTGCTGAGCAGTCCGTCCAAGGTCCAGCGCGGCGACGGCAAGCCGGTGGAGCTGACCATCTTCGACCACCCCTGGAAGGAGATCAAGGCCACCACGAGGACGTTCCTCAACCCGAAGTTTCTCCTGCTCATATTGTGGATCGGCCAGGGCGTGTACTCGGAGTCCGTGTTCTTCACCTACATCGCCCTCTGGTTCTCCGTCCGGGCCCGGGCCCTGGGCTCGTTCCTCTCCGGCATCGTCGCCGTCGTCTCAGGGAACCTCCTGGGCCTGTGGCTCGACCAGAACCACGTCCCCCTCAAGAAGCGAGCCCGGTGGGCGTTCGCGGTCATCATGGCCACCCAGGGCGCGTGGTGGCTGTGGCTCACCGTCAACGTGACCGAGTACCAGCGGGCCCAGCCCGTCTTCGACTGGGGCGACCCGGGCTTCGGTCGGGGCTTCGGCGTCTTCGTGTTCCTCGTGTCCGGCTTCCAGCTCAACTACAACTTTGCCTTCTTCATCATCGGGCAGATCTCCGGCAGCCCCCAGGAGACGATCCGGCTCTCGGCGCTGCTGCGCGGCACGGAGTCCGCGTGGCAGGCGGTCAGCTACGGGCTCAACGCCATTCCGATATTTGCTCTGGTCGGCGGGACGTACATCAACTTTGGGCTTTGGGGAGCGTCCATCGTTCCTGCGTGGCTGGTCATTCGTCAGCTCGGGGTAGAGGGTAAGAGGCAAGACTCGGAGATTGCTTCAGAGGTTGAGGGTGTGCATGCCGTGAAGAGTTAGGAGGCCTGCTCGGATGGGTGGCTTTCTCCACGTTGACTGTCTGCTGTGTCGAAGATTCCCAACACTGCATAATTCGACTCTTCCTCGTAGTTCATCTGCAGTGAAACTTCGGATCTGGTGCTAGATGGAAAGTCGGAGTTAGGGTGGGTTCAATAGACACGCCTTCGTTACTACGGAAATATAACTCATATCCGGCATCTACGATGCCGAGTTCGCTGGATGCAGCAATTATCTAGACTTTTCGAACAGAAGAAAATTAGAAAAACAAGAAACAAACCCAGGAAGAATCAATAACGAATGGCGTTCGTCCTGGAAATGAAAACAGTCGAAACCAGCACCCCCTTTCGCCTTGCCCAAGAACACCTACAACGCTGACAACGACCAAATGCACCCCTCAATCCATCACTGGGCCTTGACAAAAATCCTGGTAATCTTCCAGCGCGTCTCCTCGCGTGCATTGTCGTCCGGGTCCATGAAGAGGGTCACCCAGCTCCCGTGCAGCGACGCGTTGTCGATCAGCGCGTTCTTGACGCGGGCGAACTCGGGCAGGTTGAATGGCGACTCGAGCTGGTACGAGCCCCAGCTGGTGGTGCTGCTGCCGGCAGTCGACGACCCGGACGAGATCCCGGTCGACACGGAGCTCTGCCTGCTCTGGACGATGTTGGTCGTCATCTCGTACTCCTCGTTGATCCCGTGGTTGACCTCCTTGGGCATCAGCGGGTATTGCACGTACGGCACCGGGAAATCAGACACGACGCCGGACTCGACGAGAGGCCCGAAGAACTCGTCCGATCCCGCTCGAGACGCCGTGTCCCACCCAGCGGCCTCGAGGTCTGCAATCTCGCGACGCGCGGCCGCTGCTTCCTCCTCGAAGACCATGATGCGCCTGGCCACCTCGGCCACGACCTGCGCATCCCATAGGTTCTCCCGCCTGCTGGTGACGGTGTCCTGCTTGAGCAGATCGATCGCGGCGCGGCGGAGCATCGGATGCCGGCACTTGATGGCGGTGTAGTACAGCGGCGGGATGATCTCGGCGTCGAAGACGAACTTGGGCGACGTGGCGGCCGCCTGCGACGGGTCGCGGACGGGTTTCCTGGCGGAGTGGACAAGGTCCGCGGATATGCTCACGATGGACGCGAACGAGGAGAGATGGTTGTCGAACTCAGTCTCGTTGGGCGACAGACAAGTGCCGACCCAGATATTGGCCGTGTGGTAGTACAGCAGGCACAGCTTGCCGGCGCGCTTCGCGTCGTCCGTGGCGGCTACGACGGTGAAGGCGACGTGCCAGCGGTTCAGCTTGGCCAGGAACTCGTCTTGCTCCCCGGTCAAGGCGATCAGCTCCGGATCGACCGCGAGGCGAGAATAAACAGCCCTCTTGGCCCTCCCGGTCCCGGTAAACCTGAACGAGTCGTCGAGCAACTCGTAGAGCGCTATCTCGGCCTCGTCCACGGACGCAAAGAAGAGACCCGTCGCCCGGCTCGATCGCAGACTGGACGGTATCTCGGCGGGACGACTGCCAAACAGGTAGGACGCCATGCACAGGCGGCTGTAGATGGGCACGAAGTGCTTCCTGATGATATCGACGTCGCCCGAGGGCCAGTTAGTGTCGAGCTGAGAGAGCAGCAGGCGGCCCTGGTTGATGTGCATCTGCGACGCGTTCTCATCACCAAGCAAAAACTCGATGCAGATGAAGAGCAGACAGGCCAGCAGCGGCACCGTGACGGCGGCGGGTTCGGACGGCTTCCACTCCTGGAGGCACTTGAGGGCCTTGCCGTACTGCTCGGCGGCGAATGTGTTGGGAAGCACTCCACCAAAGCGTCCGTTCATCAGCGCATCACCAGACTCGGCCTCGAGGGATTTCTCTTGCGACAGCGACTCGTGGAGACTGCTGATGGCCAGGACGGCATGTCGGATAGCAGGCTCAGCGTGGCACAGGTGCGGAACGAGCTTCTTCCAGAGCACGGAGCCGGCGGCGCTATCGTTGAAGATGGCCGGGGCGGAGAAGTTGCGGTAGAAGTCGAAAGCACGCTGCTCGCCTCCATTCCAGTCGGCGAACAGCGATATTTGAGAGTTGGCGAGGCCCACGTCAGAGCCAGGACTCCTTGCGTCGCCCCCGCCGGGCTGCTTCTGGGGGAGATAGCCGTCGCATTTCCTGCCCGTCTTGGTGCAGCGGATACATGCCGGCTTGGTCTCGTCACACTTGACCTTGCGTATCCTGCGGGACCCGCGTCAGTAATGAGGGCAAGGCACTGATGAGACAGAACGGATAGGAGAGGCTCGGACTCAACTTGCACGTGACGCATCCAGTCCGAACTTTCTTGGAGCCCTTGCGGCCGGAAGAGGCAGTCGAAGGGTGCAGAGATGCCTGCGGAGCATCGCCAGGGCCCGTCATTTGTTGATCAGACGACATGGGGACTTCTGTCCCGGTCTGAGGTTCGCTAATTGTATGTCTCGCGGCCAGCTCCCTGGGCGCTTTGTTGACCGCTAGACGGCGCAAGCGGCTGTGACTAGACGCGAGGCTCATGAGGCTGGTAGGCGGCGGGCCGCGCGGTGGATTGGCGTTGTCGAAGTCCGAGGAGAAAAGTCCGAGGCAAGCAATGAAGGCTGACCGGCCCCCGATGGCTGACGCTAGGATGGCTGAGTACAGGAACACACTGTCTGTGGTTCAGGTACCCGAATGACGAATGAAAGACACAGCCCACTAGGTATTACGTGAGTGAGTTGTGCTGTTTTGTTTCTTCTGGATTAGGCACCGGTCTTGGTAGGGAAGTTAAAGTCTTGGAATTTGGTGATGTTTTTGTTTGGGATGAACTTGCGAATGACGACGGGGTTGACAGCTGCTCGGGTGGAATTTTGTTCAGTTAAGACGGGCGAGATCCTCCTCGGACTCAGCAGCAGTAACGGCACTAGTAGTAGTAATGTAGTAACGGTAGCCCTAAGGACAAGGAGTCCCGGATGGATTCGCATCACAATACTTCGTATGTACGGCCCAATCGTTGACGAAGAGGCACAGAGAAAACCTGAGGCGCAGGTAGAGACTAGAGAGAAGGTAGCATGAGAGGCAGCCGTGACCATGACCCGTCGTTCTTGGCTCGATAACCAACGTCAATTCGACACGAAAAGGGGAATTTTTATCTTTCTGCCTGGTTGATGGACACTGAGGTCACTCCACTCGGACCGGGGGCAAGGGAGTAAGGGGGTGTTGTTGGTGATGCTTCCTCAACCTCCAGCCCTGCGAGATGTCCCAGTATCCTTGCGGACGGCGTAAACGGAACCAACCGGGAGACGTTGCAGTGCCGTTAACCCTGCGAGACGCGGTTAAATTGCGCAAAATAAGGTGCAACAAAGGGCATCCGGGGGCCGGTATTGACTTGATTGCGTGGATGCCAAGAGGGAGCCAGAGGAGCAATGGAAATCCATGGATGTCAGTGATGCTGCAGCACTGATAGGTGCTGTAGCTCATAGTACAATGTACCTATGTATGCAGCGTGCTGCAGCGGTGGTGAGAGAATGAGACCAAAACGGCTTTGCTGGGGAATTCTGATTCCACATTTCGAAATTGTTACGGTTGGCCTTCCGTCATTGGCCACAAAGAGCTCGGACTTTTCGAGTCTGTTTGCGAGCGAACCAATCGCTGCAATCCAGTGGGTCTCCCCGCATTTCGCCGGTACGTGGGTACCTTCAGAACGTGGCCCAAGCTCCACGTCCTCTCACAGCCGGCGTCGCTTCCTCCTGCCCACAAATCTCACTCGCATATCTCATATCTCACTGTCCGTCTCATTCACCATGCCTCTCATGCAGCCCTAAGGGGACCATCAACTGATTCCTTCCCGGAGTTCCATCGACCAACTCATCCTTCTACGCCCGTGGATATAGGACAGACTCACTTTCATCATTGTCTCGCACTTTGCGCTGATTGGTGTCCTACCGTTCGGTATGGGATCCCTTTCCATGAAATCACCGCGGATGCCTGCCTGCAACCCATCAATCAGCCCGGGAGCCCAGCTTTCCTGCGGGCTATTTACCGAGGGCTGAGGCTGTGATCGTCGCGTTTGCCAGAATTAACCTTATTTTCACCAGGAGCAACGTGGGCTGAGTCTGTTCGCGATGGCGTCGTTGGCGGCTCCTTCAGAAGCTAGTGTAGAAGCAAAGAAGACGTGGATCCATCATCCTGCTATTCTGCTGCTGCCTTTAGCGTGGAGGTATGCGATTGGTGATGTCGGGCTCCGGGAGATCCACCTCACGTAGTTCTCGTGGCGGAGCACTCTAGGTAACCGTCAAAGTTCAACCTCGTTGCTATTCGCGTTGACGATCATCAGTCTAAGCAAACGGCTTCGGTCAATGTACGTGACATGAACATGAGAAGGCTGTTGAGAATGGAAACATATTTAGACATCCGGTTTCCTCGTAGTCTCGAGAACTAGTAGAAGACATCCATCTCAAGCCACTTGCTTCTTCATTACTCCTCTCATCTTCAGTGCGGTCTTTTTCCTTGATACCCTCTAATATCTCTTCTCATTTTCTTAAAAATGCTCTCTAAAACCGCCTTCCTGGCCATCGCGGCCTTCCTCGCCGGCGCCCAAGCCAACGCATGCCCCCCGACAGGCCGAACCCTCCCGCCTTCCCAGGCCCCTCGCGACTCGCCCGTCGTCAAGGAGACCCTCCAGAAGATCAAGGAGAGCCTCACGACCTTCACCTCCACCCCGGACCTCAACGCCACCGCCATCGCCATCGGCATCAAGACCGTCCAGGAAGACTCCCCCCTCTTCGAGTTCTACCACACCCCCGCCGTCGTCGAGGCGAGCAGCGCCAAGGAGGTCACCATCGACACCGTCTTCCGCGGCGGCAGCATCACCAAGCTCTTCACCGTCCTCGCCGCCCTCCAGAGCGCCGACATCCAGTTCACCGACCCTGTGACCAAGTACCTCCCGGGGCTCAAGAAGGACGTCTTCAAGGCCGAGGCCGGGGCCTCCTTCAACCCCATCCCCTGGGACAACATCACTGTCGAGGACCTGGCCTCCCACGTCTCCGGCGTCGGCGGCGACATCGCCACCGACCTCGCCGTCTTCACCCAGGGCAAGGGCGCTCTGGGTCTCCCGGACGTTGCGAGCGAGACAAGGCCTACCTGCTCCGGTTTCGGCACCACCTCGCCGTGCACCACAGATGGTGAGCATTCTTCCAACCGCGGCACTTCAACCAGACTGACATGATTCCAGATCTCATCGCCGCCGTCAACAAGAAGCCCCCCGTCTTCCGCCCGCACACTACCCCCATCTACTCCAACATCGGCATCGCCCTCCTCGGCGCCATAGTCGAGGCCGCCACCAACAAGTCCCTCGAGGACGCCCTGCAGGACTCCATCCTCAAGCCCCTCGGCCTGACCAATACCTCCATCTCCGGCCCGGAGTCGGACGCCTGGGGCTTCATCCCCAAGGGCGAGGCGACCTGGGGCGGCAGCCTCGGCGTCTTCGCCGGCGCCGGCGGCATCTACACCAACACCCGCGACATGCTCTCCTTCGGCACGGCCGTGCTCTCCAACGACCTCGAGATCGACGCCAACTCCTGGCTCAAGCCGCGGGGCTTCACCATCTCCCCCGGCTACGCCATCGGCGCCCCCTGGGAGATCTTCACCTCCACCACCATCCTCCCTTCCGGCCTGCCCCTCCGCATCTTCACCAAAACCGGCGACCTCGGCTCCTACTCCAACGTCCTCCTCCTCGTCCCGGACTACGACGTCACAATCTCCATCCTCACCGCCGGCCCCGCCGCCGACAAGCTCTTCTTCCCGACAAAGGTCATCTCCCCCGTCGTCGCAGCCCTGATCCCCACCCTCGAGGCCGCGAACAAGGAAGCAGCAGCTAAAAACCTCGCCGGCACCTACGCCGACCCGTCGACCAACTCCACCCTCACCCTCGCCCTCGACGACGAACCCGGCCTCTCCCTCCGGAACCTCACCGTCCGCAACGTCGACGTCCTCCCCAACCTCCCCAACTACAGCACCAGCCCGTCGGGAAAGACATACAACGTCACCGCCAGGCTGTACCCGACAAACGTCCAGGACGGCGAGTCCTGGTCCTGGCGCGCCGTCTACAAGAACCACGACGACGACGAGATCAGGGACGACGTCTTCTACCCGGAGGGCAGCTGCCCCTGGGGCTTCACCGACCGCACCACCTACGACTACCTCGCCCTGGACGACTTCGTCCTGACCGTCGGCGACGACGGCGCGGCCAAGAGCATCTCCCCTCGGCCGTTCGGAGTGACTCTAAACCGGGTGAAGCCGTGTGCCTGATGGAGCATGTCCACGAAATGCGACTAACGCCATGATTGTTGGCAACTGTACATAGCCTTATTTTCATTTCACATAGAACCATAATTTGCATCGGCCAGGAAAGGGCGAAATTACCTACAAAACTCGATTTTCTGTCTACCATGACGCCTTGCCATGCCGGAAGTAATCAGGAAGGCCGCGTGCGGCCTTGGAACCGCGAAATAGCCTCTTTACCTCCCCCCTTGACCCGTGATCTGGTATACATTTTGACTCAAAAACGGAAAAAGACACTGGACGAAGACCCAGGAAAAACACAAAGTACTCACACATGCAACCGAAGATACCGCCAACGCCTTGCAGTCTGTCCTCTCCTTCAGCAGATATTTCCAGGACCCTCCATGGACATACAACCAACAAGGTATGGACCGATCTGCTCATCCTGCACTGCCAACGCCCATCTCCTTGCCTCTCCTTGACCGGCTTACCAGAAACTGCACCATCCTATGTAGTGCTGACACAGGTTCTCCAGCTTCGTCGCCTCCGAGATGAGCCTGTTGACTTGGGTATTGACATCCAGTTCCTCATTAGGTTTGAAGTCTTTGCCCGTCAACTTCTGCGATACGCGATCCAACACCTCGACAGCCCTCGCGTTCTGGATCTCGGCGGGGTCTTGGCCGGTGTTACCGTTAACAACACTGCCCTCGTGAGCCATCGACGAGTTGGTCCTCGAGCGAGATCGTGCGACAGGTCCACCGGGCATGCCAGGATCGGCGGCGAGGAGTTCTGAAGGAGCCACGTCGGCGTCGAGTACGGACGGGCGGCGGGCACGGGCACCCTGGGGGCCGCTGATGGACTGTTCGCGTTCGGATCGGAAGTTCGGCCCGGCCGGGCTGGCAGCATTCGTAAGGCGCCAAGTCAGGAGGGGATCGTGGATGAACTGCATCGGTTGTCAGCTAAAGCCCATCGGGTGAGTTAGGATAGTACGTACCGCTTCCAAGACTGCCATGACACTGTCCTTGTTGTCTCGCAACACCCTCATGACGTGCTCGCACGTCAGGCGGAAGCTGCCCTCGATGTTGCTCACCTCCATGGCGTACGTGAGCATGCGGGTCAGGCGGAACGGAACCCGCTCGGGGTACTTCTCACGCTTCATGGCCACCTCGAAACAGTCGCCAAAGTCGATGTGGATGATCTTGCCCGTCACACGGTCGAGCATGAGGTTGGACGGGTGACGATCACCCAGGCCGAGGATGTAACCGACCATCGACATGACGCCCAGGGAGCGCGTGTAATTAGTACGGCGCTCCAGCCAGGCTTCCGAGCTCTTGCTCTTCAGCCACAGAACACGGTAGAGGTCCTGGCCGGTGGTGTTATCAAGCGCGTATCCAAAGACCTCCACCTTCTGCATGAGCGTGAGATTGTCGTAGTCCGGAGCCATCTGGAGCATGATGCGATGCTCGATATTAAGGAGGATCTTTCTGCTCTCGCGGTATTCCCTGATGAGGACATGGAGTGTATCGCTATTAGGCACCCATCCCAACAGACCAGAGTTCTGCGATAACGGAATTGCCGGGTAGCGCTGAATGTTAAGGTGACGCTTGTAGCATTCCGAATCGTTCGCCAGCAGGGTGTTGCATAGGCCGAACAACTGCATAACTCGTTCGTCCTGACGAATATCCTCGTGGCCCTTGAGCAAGAAGGCGTATGACACGCCGTCGCTGCCGCTGATGTTGAGTTTTCGGGGCCGCTGCTTACTGTTAATAACCGTGAAGGTTCCCTCAAACTCCATGATGCGGACGATGGGCTGGCCGCTGCGGTAGGTTCCGGGCACGGCGAGGTCCAAGGCCTTGGCGGCAAGCAACTTCGGCGAACAGTAAGGCAGCTCGAGCGTAGTAAGCTGGGGCAGCTGTCGCGAGATGCGCCTAAATACCTGGTAGTACAGATCCCATGCTTGGTTGAGATCGTTGACGTCTCTGCTGGCCTCGTACTGCCTACACCACTCGCGGGCCTCTTGGAGGTCTCGGCCGAAGGCTTGGGTGAACGAGATCTCGCGGAGAGTCTCCGGTCCGCGCTCGAGCTGATCGTGCAGCGGCTCGAGGGTGGCGAACATGCCCTCGATGTTGTGGTCGCCGAAGTAAAGACGCGATGCTTCCTCGAGACCCTCGTGCCATTGCTCGTGCCAGAGGACCGCGACCCTGATAAGTTCGTGGCTGACGATGTCGGCTTGGGAAACAAGGTTAGCGCTGTGTTGACGCATACTATCCATAATCTGAGCAGCGGATCGCGACCGGCGTGTATTTTGCGCCGACTTCATAGCAACAGTCAACGGATAAACAAGGGCCTGTGGATGGGCCCTTCCGACATCTGCAAGGAGGCTGTGGATGGACTGCTGCACCCGACGCGTCGGTTGGTTGATGCGAGCAATGAGCTGAGGGATGACCTCGAGCCATGTGTCGACGCTGACGTTGGTGAATCCTTCCGTGACGGCGGCATTAACGTCGGCACTGGCACCATGGGTGAACCAAAGCGTGAGGAGACGGAGAGTGTCCTGAAGGGAGCTTCCCGCAGACAGCGCGATCGACTTGAAGAAGCCACGAACAGCAGGGACAACGTGCTCAATGACCATGTGATCAGTCCGTTCGCCTCTGGTCGACAGGGCCTGCACAATTTCGAAGTTTGCGAGAGCCCATGCATGCCAGGCCTTGTACCAGCGCGGGTTGTACTTAGTAGCCTGCGAGTACGAGGTTAAGATGTCCTGGACGTGGTCGTACTGCCAGTTCTCCTTGTTCAGGGCGATGAGCCACTCGCCCTGGCGCAGGTAGCACTTGGCCAGAAGAACGGTCTGATCGTACAAGGCCTTCTGCGTCTGAGGGTTCATAAGGCTCGGGTCGATCTGGTGGAAACCGTAGTCGCTCGTGAGGTCCACGCCGTTGGGGACTTGAGCCGTGAGGTGGGCCTTTGTAGCCTCGTATCGGTGCGCCGAATCGTTCGTGAACTTGCGGAGGCAGTAGAGCGTCCTTTCGGGAATATCCGAGTTCTTCTCCTTGTTCTCGGGCTCCTGTCCAAAGTCCCACTGCCACTTGAGCATGGCATAAATGATCTGCGAGGGGATGTTCCTGGACAAACCGACGTTGGGCTGCTGGCCCCTCTCGTGCCAGTACGGAATGAACGAGTCCAAGGGAGCCTCGACGCCGATCAACTGCTTCAACGACTTCTCGGCCAGACCCAGGCGGGAAGACTTGCGGCAAAGGTTGGCAAATTTGATCCACATGTGCACGTTCTCTGACGGAGTTATCACCAAAGCCCGAAGACGTAGCATCCTTTGCCAGACTTCGACGTTGCGCTGACAGCCCTTGAGTCTCGTCTCCCAGGTACGGCGCATCGTCGCCTTCTTCTTGTCGTCGGCCTGCTTGTAAACGATGAGCTCCTCGAGCTCTGCAAGCATCTGAACCCTGACCACAACCTGGTACGCCCGGTTGTAGGACTCGCTGACGAGGGCACTAAGCTCGGTATCGAGACCTTCGCGGGCTTGCTGCACGCAGTTGAGTGCCTCCCTGAACTGGTTGCGGTGAAGGGCCAGGATGGCACCGAAGAAGGAGCGGTCGGTCGAGAATCGCTTCATGGACTGCAAATAACTGTCCATGGAATCCCACTTGCCCAAGCCCCATGCGGCGGCCGTGGCAAGCGGTGCGATGAGTCGTTGGACATCCGGAGAGGAGTTGGCCCAAGTGCTGCTGGCAAGTCCGGCCAAACTGTCCCACTCGCCCAGGGCGTGGAGACAACGCATCTTACCCATAATAATATCAACGGGCACGGGCTTGTCCTCAGGGATCTCCTTCTCGCGCCTCTCATAGAATTCAAGCGCCTCGTCCCACCTCTCCAGCTTCTCGAACCATGTCTCTCTAAGTTGAATCCCCTCTTGGTAAAGCTGTGCTTTGCGGAGGATTCCAATGGCTGCGTCGGACTGCTGGAGTTGGTTGTTGATCACAATAAGAGCTTCAACGGCCCCGCTGCTTTGGTCCTGCAGAAACTCTAGCTCCTTGTAATGGAGCGCCTTGGCATAGGCGTGGCAGCGAGCGGCTTCTCGACCCAGCACCCGAATGTCGATGGGCAACGCCTTATCGTCGTGTTCCATAAACTCGGCGAGGTTGAGAAGCAGGCCAAGCAGATCCGGAGGCACGTTCTCGGACTTAATGGCAGACTCGATGTTCTGGATCAGCTCGTCTTGAAACTGCTCGTATAGCTCGCTCCAGCACGAGACGAATGCCGAGTTGAACAGCTCGCGGGCCAGCGGCAGGTATGAACTGGCAAGGGCAGCACACGCGCGAAGGGCGTGGTTGGGCGACTCGGTGAGCAAGGTCGTGGAGAACCTACGAAGCCATTCCTGCCAATCCTCCTTGGTTGACTTGCCCTTCGTATCCCACGCCTGCTTGAGGTGAATGGCGTTCATCTCCAGCTTCTTCGCGCCCAGGTCGGCAAACGCTGCCTGGTCGTCGATTCGGTCGACGAAACGATCCCCGCCACCGAGGTCTTGGGGGAGAACCTCGCCCTTCTGGAGCTTGTTCACCAGCAAGTCATAGTTCTGATGCTGGATTTGATGCTGCGTAAGGACCTTGTTGACAGTACCCATGAAGTGGAGGTAGTCCTTGCCGAGTTGCTGGATCAAGGCGCAGAGCGTGTCGAGTGCCGCCACGCGAAGCGCAACATCCCCGCTGGCCAGGATTCGGGTGAGGGGGTGGATGATCTTGGCGGCGTAGTCGTTCAGATTGACCTGGTACGTTATCTTGCCAATCGTTTCGATCGCCTGCTTTCTCAGCGGAGAGGGCTGTCCCTGCTTCTCGAAGGTCCTGACTACAACAGGAATGATCAGGTGCATGTACTCCTCGGCGCTTGATCCGAAGACCAAAAACGCGTGCAGCACCTTCTCGGACGGCAGCCGGCGAACGGTCGTATCCTTCTCCAAGACGCCGAGCATCAGGGGCAGCAGGCCTGCCAAGTAGATCTTGAACTCTCCCTCCAGCGAACGCGAGATGGCTTCCACCAGGCTTAGAATAGTCGACTGGAGGTTGCTGGTGGTGTGCCAGAACTCCTGGCAAATCTCGACGATCTCGGGCAAAAAGTTGCGGATGTGCTGTCGGACGATCGATACCAGAGTCGCAAGCTGGCTGAAGTAGGAATCGAGACGCATCTTATCTGCAGCGCGGATGACGCCGAGGAAGGCCGGGATGATGCGGTCAAGAAACGAAACACACTCCAGGCCCAGGGTGCGGAAGATGTTCATGATGGCCTCAATGACGGATGCGTGGTGACTCGAGAGCGACGTGTCTTTGAGAATCTGGAGCAGCGCGTTAACGACAACCGTCGGAAAGTATTCCTTACTGGATGGCGTGAGTCCCGTCATCATAAGAGAGATATCCGTCATCTGCGTGCTTTCAACACGACGCTGGGCGTCCGGCCGACGTCGCTCAACCTGCTGGTACTTATAAGGGTCCAGCGCGCCCAGGATACCCATGAGCTTGATAGTCTCTTGTCGCAGAGGTCCGCGCTGGCCTTCCGTGCGGATGATGCTCTGGAGCAGCTCCAGCAGCTGAGGGTATTCGAGGTAGGGCTCGATGACGTATCCAGAGTTGCTAGCCAGCTGGCCAAGAGCGTGGAGCGCAGCCTCGCGCTTGTTGTTGGAGCTCTGGTCTTGAAGAGCTTCGATGATGAGTGGCATCAGACGGTCTTTGTAGGGGAGGACTTCCTCGCCGCCAACCGTTGCCAACTCGCCAATGGCTCTCAGGATCGTCGCGGCTACCGAGGCGCTGGGATCATTGGCTTTCGGTAGGAGAACAGACATCATGGGGTCGACGTAAGGCTTGACCAGACCCTGGGCGTTCTGAACGAGCAAACTAAGCAGCTTGGCGCTCTCCTCCTTGTTGCGCGCCACGTCCGAGAACTCGAGCTCGGTCAGGAGCTGGATGAGGGTCTTGCGAAGAGACGGAATGACATATGCGGGGTTGTATCGAGCAAGACGACCGATAATCGAGATTGCGACTTCCCGAATGGCAAAGACCTCGTCGTTGAGGGCAAAGAACAAGGTGCGAATGTTCTCTGCCTTGGCCAGATGCCTGTCGAAACGCTCGTCGAGGGCAGCCAGAACAGTCCGTCTGATATTCGGTTCAGGATCCGACACGCCCACAGTCAGCAGCCTCTCAATGACATCGCCGACGACCTGGATCGCATGATAACTAGTCTGGCTGACGATCGGGTCGCGCACGTAAAGCTGGCAGCAGGTGAGGGCCGCGGCCTCTCTCGTCTCTGGGTCTTCGTCCTCGACGTACTTGACAGCGACATCTCGCACGAACTCGTTGAGAACATGACCCGTAAAGTCGAAGCTGCCGAGGGTGTTGAGAGCAAGCTTGACCTCAGCCTTCCGGTGCTCGTACGCCTGAGGGTCCTTTGCATCCTTGGAAACGGCAGGCACAGCCGTCAGAGTGTTGGGGTGAGGTGCTCCCAGCGGCTTGAAAGGCTCGCCGCACAGGACCATGCTGAGCATATCGAGCAGTCGGTTCTGTATGGTGTCCTTTGCGGGTGGGATATAGAAAGCCATGTCAACGAGGGCCTGCGTCAGCTTCGGCGTAAGATCGCATTCGAAGATGGGGTCGAGCAGCGCCTCCATATACTTGCTCAAGGTCTGGCCGACGGCAACGGCGAGGCGACTTATGCACTCGAACACTGCGTCGACAGGACCACGCTTCCGCGCCGCCAGGCTGAGGCCTTCTCTGACGTGCGTCATGACACCGTCAAGGTATGGAGCGATGGCGCTCTTGACCGAGTTTGCGATATTACCGATGGCCAAGAACGCGTCGTTCCTCTCCTTGTCCTTCTTCAGCATGCCAGACAGATAGACCATAAACTTGTGGAGATAGCTGCGGTCGAACTCGGCGGGGGAGTAGCTCGCAAGGTCGGGGATCAGCAGTACAACAGTCTTGCGGATGGTAACATCGCGGTGGTCCTTGTAGCGGAGGACGATTTCGCAGGCCTCGGGGTAGTGGTCCTGCATGAACATACCGCCCTGCTCCAGGAGCTCCTTCAGCATGAGGAGCGAGGCGTGGATGTACTCGACGGAGCCGTGCTGCAGCCCGCGCATAAGTTCGGCGTACGCCTTCTCCATCCACGTCTGTTTCAGTTCCTGGTCGCGCTCGCGGATGATGCGAAAACAGGCGGCGACGGTCTCGGCGGAGGTGGCGCGGATGAGGTGGCGGTTGTCTCTCAAACTGTTCCAGATGAGGTCCAGCACGAGGCCGACGTAGTTGTACATGAGGGTCGGGGCCTGTCTTGCCAGCTCGCGCAGCACCAGAGCGGCACTGTAGCGTCGCTCCTCGACTCGTTCGCTCTGCAGCCACTCGAGGGCCATCTGGGTCTCGGATTCGACCAGCTCGCTTATCATAGAACCGCCCGGTCTGCACATCTTTCCCAGCGCGACGGCCGCGGCCTGCATTGGATTGATGTCCTTGCCGCGCAGAATCGTCTTGAGGTTTTGGTTGAAGCGGGCAAACATCTTGGTCGACTGCTCCGAGACTTCGACGTCGACGAGGGCATCGAGGGCGTAAACGCCGCCGAGGCGCTCCGACGAGTCATTGCCGTGGGATATTAATTGCGTGATTTTGTTGTTGACTTGTCCGTAAATGGTGTTGAAGACATCGATGGGGAGATCTGCGAAAGGAGGCCGAGGTCAGCACGATGGTCGCGAAAGAGGGGGTAGCATCTCGGAAGGGGAGAGAGGGTGGCTTACCCCGATGGCAAACAAGCACCAGTTCTCTAAGCTGAAGTGCTGCTCGCTTTCGAACATCGTCAGAGGTTCTGGGAGAGTGTCAGAGAGTGGACAGAGGCGCGAAGTCTGTCGCATGCCGAGCTTTGGCGATGCCACAGGCAGCTTGGGAAAGTGGGTGGGAGGGACGTACCTTGATCTTAGGTCCCTGACAATGTTGTCAAGTCGCTCGAGAGCGATCTGCTGTTGTGTCGCCATGGCTTACTGGCTGGCGCACCAGAGCGTTCGAGGATCAGAATGGGAGAAACATCGACTGTCGGTCGGGAAGGTCGTTTGTTCGGAGGTTTGTGGTGGTGGTGGTGGTGAGGAGGAGGTTTGGTTGGGATCCGTTGGAGCGCGCTGGCCAGTGGGTGCCTTGGAAACTTAAAGGTGCAGCAGGTGCAGCTGTTAGAACTTCCAAGTCCTCACCTTTTAGAAGGGTCGCCTAATAAATAAGGGAAATACAAAATGTGAGTGAATGTGCGCAACAAGAAAGGCTGGATGGAAGGCGGCAAACCTTGAAAGTAACGAGGCTGAAGGTTGTTTGAGCAGACCAAGCTGGGGGTCAGTCTGCAGTGACGGAAAGTGCGACACTGGAACTCGGGTGGAGGGTCAACCTTGGGGGGCACCTGTGAGGTAGAGCACCACCTGCGCAACTGCTAGGTACCTTTCTCCGATCCCTAATTGGCACTGTTCAAGAAGCCATTTTGTTGCTGAGAGATGGTGTTTTCGCACTGTTGGCACTGTTGAACCCCACTGTGGCATCTCCGAGTGGGAATTCCTAAAACTGAGGCGCTGAGCTTCAGCAGTGGAGTGGAGGTACCTCACCTCATCTGCTGACCTGGGGAATACAAGTCTGGCAGGATTTGGCAGGTGCAATTCCTAGTTGACATAGTCACTTTTTTTTTTTTCTATTCCCTTGTAATCTTCCACAGGCAGAGACTAAGGTTATGATATTAATAGGAGTTTGAACAGCTATTTCAGAACAAGAGATGAAGCACTAGGGAATCAAAATCGGGACTTAGGAATACACCTGGACACCTCACCGAGGTATCTAGGCACCTCGAAGCTAGCTAAGCGGTACGTATCTTTCCTGTAGCCTGATAAGATAAGCCTACCAGGTGCCATCTCCGTCCGGGGTTTACTTTGCAGCGCGTCGCATTTGCACCAGCGTCCTCAAACACGGCTTCTCAAAACTTTCGAACCTGTCTCCGCCATCGATTCGTCACTCAACCCTTGAAATCAGGAATCAATCACACCAGTTCGCAATCGTCGTCAGGAATCTCGCCGCCATGGGTAACGACGGAGGATCCATCCCCAAGCGTCGCGAGCTCGTCAAAGAAGCCGCCCGCGCCCTCACCGTCAGCGAACTAAAAGCCAACGCCCTCGAGTCCCTCGGCCACAACTGGGCCCACGACCCCCTCACCAACGACGCCCTCGACAGGGAGAACGTCGTCTCCGACTGGCGCGGCCGCCTGTACAACTACGAGACCATCCTGCAGGGCCTGATGCCCGTCGACGACACCCCGTCACCGCCGGCCGCCGACTCCCCAGAGCTCACCTTCGCCTCGACAGGCATCAAGTCCCTCCGCGACATCGTCAAGCTCAAGTTCCACTCCCCGCCGGGCTCGAAAGGCTGGACCTGCCCCATCTCCCTCAAGGAGCTTGGCCCCTCCGTGAAGGCCGTCTACCTCGTCCCCTGCGGCCACGTCTTCGCCGAGGTCGCCATCAAGGAGATCTCGGAGCAGGAGTCGACGTGCCCCGGGTGCAGCGAGCCCTTCAAGGCCGACAACGTGGTGCCGATCCTGCCGACCGATGATGCCGAAGTCAAGAGGCTAGCGCAGAGGATAGACGACTTGAGGGCAGCAGGGCTGTCGCACAGTTTGAAAAAGAACAAGAAGGGGGACGGGAAAAAGAAGCGCAAGGCGGGAGAGGGCGCCAAGGACGAGGGGAGCGACGTGAATGGTGGCGACAAGAAGCGCAAGACGGACGACGGAGGGGCCAAGCCGGCAAAAAAGGACGCATCCAGCAAAATCAGCGGTATCAACAATGCCATGGCTGCCTCGCTGACAGCAAAGGTCATGGCTGAGCAGGAGGAGCTTAGCAAGCGGAGGAAGCTGGCTTCCTCGAGAGCCTAGAACCCCTTCGGAGGCTGTAAAATCTGTAAAACAATTCCAACAATGATACCCCCGTGCCTATTTCTCACGTTTAACACCTGAAGCATCACTCTAGCCAGACATCAAGTGCGAAAAAAAGACGTTTTGTCCATTCATGATGCACCCTCTACTCGGTCTAAGGCAGACAACCTCGACGCCAAGCTAAGAAGACCCGATGCTAATCTTTGTACACACCCCCTGCGCGTCCCCTTCTTACAACTCGTCCTTGGACTTGGGCTGAGGGGGCTCCAGCAGCTCGTCGCAGGCGGCAGGGGTGCCGACCTCCATCTTGTAGACGCACTTCTCCGACTCGCTAACCTTCCACAGCTCCTCCGTCTCGCTGCAGGCGAGCCAGACGTCCGTACGTCTCTGCGGGCCGTTCCAGCAACCCTGGCCGTTCTCGTAGCGCATGACCATGCGCATGCCCTTGCCCAGGCTCTTGCCGTCGGTGCGCTCCTCGTCGTCCGCCATCTCCCTGTCGATGCGGACGAAGTTGCCCATGTTGGTGCTGCCGTGGCCCTTCTTGGACTTCTGGTTGGTCTTGTCCATCCAGCAGAGCTCGTACTCGTACTCGCCGGCCTCGGTGCTGACGCACTTGTCCCTGAGGACGCGGAAGATGTCGTCGGTGCCGTAGTCCTTCTCGAGGTCCTTCTCCTCGATCTCGAGCTGGCGGCGCTTCTCGTTCAGGTCGTTGTTGGCGGCGTTGAAGGCGTCGCGGGCGGCCGTGACCAGGCGGGACTCGACGCCGGGCTTGACGTTGTCGGCCATCAAGCCATTCTCGATGAGCCAGACGCGGAGAGCGTTGATCTTTCCGTGGAGGAACTCGCGCAGGGGCTCGGGGAGGTAGGCCTCGAAGTTGTAGACTGAATTCTGTTAGCTGCGATTTGCCAGAACGATTTAGGAGAAAACACACGAATATCGGTGTCGGTGCCCTCTTCCTCCTCAAACTCCTTCCAGTTGATGCCGGAGGATTCGTTATCCTCGACGAGAACCTCCTTGATGTCGGCCTCCAGGTCGTCCGACTTGGGCTCGTTGGCGGAGTTGGCAGCGTAGTCCTCCCAGCCCTTAACGGCTCGCTTCACGCCCTCGTCGTTGAAGTTGGGGTTGTACTCCTCCTTGAATCTGCTGAGAATGCCCTCGAGCTCGGTCACCTTGTTGCGGAGCTCGTCGCGCTGGGCGACGACGTCCTCGAGGGTCTCGCGGAGCTCCTGGATACGGCCCTTAGCCAGGCTAACAAGGTTACCGAGCTTTCCACCGGAGCCCTCGCCCTGGACGACCTTGCCCCGCTCGGCACGCTCCGTCTCCTGCAGCTTGGTCTCGAGCTCCTCCTTCTTGGCCTCGAGGGTCTTGACCTCTTCCTTCAGGCTGTCAGCCTTGGCCGCGACGCGGCGACGGAGCTCTCTAGACTCCTTGGCCATGGTCCGGCGTCTCTTGGCAGCCTTCTCAATGGCCGCATTGCGCTCCGCCTCGACTCGGCGGTACTCCTTGCCAATCTCGTTGCACTTGTTCTCGCACTTGACGCCGCCGACCTTGCCGTACTCCTCTGTTCCGTCGCAGCAGATGTCGTGGTCGCAGTGGCCGTCGTTGACGAACATGAAGGGGACGTAAGCACCGATGTGGCCGACATTGGAGCACCAGAATCCCGGCAGGGCGTTGGTTGTGTTCGTGGTGCCCGTTGCGGATCCGGCGAAGGGCTGGGGAGGAGAGAGGGGGTCGAGGTAGGCGCAGGCCGCGGTGCCGGGCTCGTCGGAGCCATCAGGACAGTCGCAGGTGTTGTCGTTGATCTGCTTGAGGCTCAGCTTGACCTCGGGGTTGCTGATGCAGGAGAAGGACTCCTTGGACTCGAAGAACTTGGCGACTGGGAAGGAATGGTGTTAGTAGCTAAACCTAGTAGAGATGAGGCCGAATTGGCTTTGAGGCAAAGACATTGTGTCCCAACAAAGACAATGGAAGCTATCTGACACCTTGCTGGTGCTTGAACAGCTCCTTTTTCCGTGGTGGGTTCATTGTTGACACCGTGGAGCACTCACATTCAGGGCCAACTCCTCGGGGCAAGCTGTTAGCAGAGACCGGGGCCGCCGCAGACACCAAGGTGCTAAGGAGCACCAGACTATAGCTTTGTCGCATCTTAAGGAACAATTGAATAAGACCTGGACAATGTCATCAAAATTTGGGGTAACTTCCGTATTAATAGGAAGGAAGTAAAAGCGGTGCAGCTGGCCAGGTCTGGTCCAGGAAGTCTGGAGGTGAAGGTCGGCCAGGAGCGTGGAACTTCCAGCTCACCCAAAACACTTTGAGCGGACTCAAAGTCCACTTGCTGACAGGGGTGACAGAGCTGGCGCTCCTGGATGGACAGCTGCTGCAGGGACGGCGCCAGTCACGTGCAATAATCCCTGTGGGTATCCACAGCATGTCCACCGCGACAAAACGTCATTGGGTGCCAGTGTTAGCAGTACGTACCTGTGCCAGCACTGACGCTGAACCACAGGGAAGGAGCACTGGGCACTGCCAGGCGGGAAGTGTAAAAGGGGAAGGAAGACGGGACGGCGGTACGTACCTACTACCTTGCTCTTCTGCCGTATGCCGTTACCCCTCCAAATCGCGGGGCAAAAAGCGTTTTTTCGCTGCCGTCTAGGCGATATTATGAGTCGCATCCTCGCCTTGCAACATTCTCTGGGACAGGGAAGAAACACCACAACCCGAAAATGTCCTCCTCAAGCGTCAGCAACACGCCGGCTGCGCTCAACGCGCTCTCCGACACGGCGATCAGTTTGATGAAGCAGCTGGAGGCCGTCCTCCTCGCCATCAACGCCGGAAAAGACGACCCATCTCAGGCCGCTGCCTCCTCGACATCTTCCATCGATGCCCTTGCCCTTGCACAAGATTCAGCTTCCCTTATCAGGGCACACTCCACCAAGATCTCGGTCCTCATCATCAACGAGCCCTTCACCCCGTCCGCCATTAGCAAAGTGCTGCGTGAGCTCATCGGCGGCCCAATCCCGGGTATCGCTACCGCCGCGCAAGCATGCGACACCGAGCGCTACACTTCGACCGTCCGGAAGGACTTGTCGTGGAAGTGCTACATGGTGTTGAAGGAACTCCGGGGTCTTGTTGAGAAGATCCCCAGGGACGGCAAGATTCTGTCGCTGGCGCAGAAGAACGGCTCCGCAGGCAACGCAGGAAAGGGAAGCATGGCGGCTACCGGTGTCATCTGGTCCGCCTGCGACGAAGTCGCGCAGTTCTCCAAGGGTGGAATCGGTGGCTGCTTCGTCAAGAAGGTCGAGGAGTTCAGGGCGACGTTGAAGGATGTCATGGAAGAGCTCAAGGAATGGGGTGAGGAGGAGCCCGAGGACGACGACGAGGAGGACAGCGATGCCGACGATCTGGACCACGACTCTGCTCTGGGCTCCATGATGCCCTCGACGCAAGAGATTCTCGATGACATGATGGGCAACCAACCAGCGATCCCCCGTGACGACCCCGACAAGATCCGCGAGCGCCTCGAATCGTGCCTGAAGCGCCTCAGGCTGACCACGCTGCTGTACCAGGCCATCGTCAAGAGACGCATCAAGGCACTGCCTCCTCTGCCTGCAGACAACTCCCCCGTTCCCGGCCGCTTGGACGAGGCCATGCGCATCCTGAAGAAGCTGCCGCACATGTTTGACGAGCTGGCAGGCGCCTTTTACGAGCTCTCGCCTGACGAGATCGATCGCGTAATGAAGCTGTGCTTCGATGAGATTATCGCGCTATCGAACCTCTTGCAGACGCCATGGAGCGGTGAAAAGGACGAGTTCTCGGAGTGGGTTGTCAAGTTTCAGGCCGAGATCAAGAAGGGTTGAGTGCCTCGATCGCCTTGCGTGCGCGCGGGCGGAATCGCCTGCAGATCCACGCGGGAGCTAAGCCTCTCCGCCCTCCCGCCGTTAACCATGCGGCTGTGGCGCGCATCCCAGTCTGCATGGAGGAGGCCGCTTTCTCAACGAGGTCGGCCTCATTCGGCCGAAGTCCATGACCGATTTCGCGACCGTCATTGGTCATTTGACGCTACTCGTGTTGGTGGTCGGGAGGCTGCGGCGGCTGAGACACTGTGACTCTGGGCACATCACCTGTTGGAGGTGGGGGGGGAACATTGCTGTCACGGGCAAGGCAGAATGTCATCTGCAGCAATTTGGGCAGCGCATGCATGGTTCCAACTGCTGCCTTGAAGATATGTTTGTATATAAATTCATTCAGTCGGTACGGTTGGAGAGTACTTTGAGCGTCAAGAAGTTACGAATAACCGCAAGACATGGCTGAGGATCACCACGAGCAAGTCGACCTGGCCGAAAAGGGCGAGACGGGCGAGCTACCTCCTGGAGTGCCGACCGGAGGAAAGAAGCTCAAGGCTGCAGTATGATCAAATCCTAATGCATCTGAAATGAAATGCACATGCTCAAATTCGTGTTTCCCAGATCATCGCAGTGACAGTCAGCAGCAAGATTGCGCGGGCAGCCACCGCGATCCTCACCCTGCCGTACTACCGCTTCTACCAGCAGAACACGCTTCTTCCCATTCTATCCATCGCCAAAACCGTCGAGGACGAGGAGAGCGATGAAGAGATTTCGGCCGAGCTCAGGAGATGGCGCGACCGCAAGCTCAGCGAGTTCCAGCTCGTCCAAGTCGCCGTATGCCCCCAGGTCCTCGGTATCACGATCTCTCACTAACAGACCTCCCAGAGCACGCTGATATCGGCCGCCGTCATCGGATGCTTCTCCTGGCCCCCTCCCGACTCGATGCACTGGCTCGCCCCGGCCTTCTGGTACGCCAGCATCTCGCTCTCCCTCTTCTCCATCCTGCTCGCCTCGTCCGAGCAGTTCATCTTCCAGACGATACACCGCTCCCCGAGGCCGCGCAACGTCGACAAGGAGCTCGCCATGATCCTCTACATCCGCCGCAGCCAGGCCGTCGAGCCGGTCCACTCGCCCCTCGAGGAGGTCCCACCCATCCCCCAGATCCGCGAGATCAAGCTGCGCGAGAAGGGCGGCTGGTTCCCCAAGGAGATGCCCCTCGTCGAGATCCGCTGGAACATGATCTTCACCTGGCAGGCGCCCATGATGCTCATGGCCTACTCGGCGCTTTGCTTCCTCGGGGGGCTGACGGTCTACGTCTGCACGCCGCTCTACGACGGCCAGGGATGGGGCGACGCGGGCAAGGTGAGTTGCTTCTTCACGTTTGAGGATTCGAGGCATCACTGACGTGCCCATGTCCAGGCTGCCGTGTTTTACCTCGCCAGCTTCTTCTTCTGCGGGATTACCTTTATGTGGTGCGCGTATTGGGCGTACAGGTTTGTGGATTTGGAGGACCCATGAAGATCCGCGTACGATGGGTTGTTCACAGAGCAGAGTTTTCTCTTGGATTACCTTTCTAAACATGAGAGGGTCCATCAGAACGAAGTTGCGGTGCCCTCGGGTTGTGAGACACAATCCGAAGTGGCTGCAGCAAACCGACTGGCCGGATGACTCACGCCGGCGAGCACGGTGGCCCGCAGACTCTAAACTTGGCGGCCATAGTGAACTTGTCGGCCGAACACATACTTATGATAGAATGGGAAACCCGCAAGAGAGACTTCTTCTTCCGTTCTTTCGTGAACGCTGAGAGTTTCCAGTGTTTGTGCTATCCTCGACCCAAAACCCCCATTTCCGACCGTCAAGCGTGCCTAATGTCCGTCCCCGTGGAAGAGATTCTCAAACACTACGAATATGACCCATCGATAATCCAGCGCGTCGTGCCACGCAAGACAAACAAGCCCCCCCTCTCCATCGAGCCCCCGAACCCAGAATGGCCGGCACACTTCGAAGAGCTCAAGTCCCGCATCGTCGCCGCCCTCGGCCCCAAAATCGTGAGCATCTCCCACGTCGGCTCGACCTCCGTCCCGAACCTCCCCGCCAAGGCCGTCATCGACATCGACCTCACCGTGCCGGACTCCGCGGACGAGGACGCGTACGCGCCCGCCCTGGAGGCCGCCGGCTGGGAGTTCCTCCTGCGCGAGCCCGAGTGGTGCGGGCACCGCTTCTTCGACATGACCGAGCCGTACCAGTGCAACCTGCACGTCTTCGCGCCCGGCACGGCGGAGCCCGTGCGGCACCTGATCATGAAGGAGTGGCTCGCTGCGCACGAGGACGACAGGGAGCTGTACGCGAGGACCAAGATGGAGGCTGCGGAGGTGACCAACGCCCTGGGCGAGAGGGTCATGGATTACAACCTTCGCAAGCAGAAAGTCATTCGCGAGATTCTTGAGAGGGCTTTCAGGGCGAAGGGGTATCTCCCCGCCGCGGAAAACTAGTTGGACTGCCCTGTGTTTGAGTGTTAGTCCAAATTATCGACACCATGCAACTAGAAGAAGGCAGTGTTCCTCGCTTTACATGATGGTATTTGGGCAAAATTGACTGAGTGGTAGACATTCTAGGGCTTGAAAGAAGATTGATGACCCAGACACTGCTCGCAAACTGCGCGCGAGGCATGAAAGTAGAATCTAAGGGTTCTAGCCTGCGCCGGAGTTTGATTCCAATAGAAATTGGAATTTTGATTTACACTTCTAGGTTCAAATCAATCGTGGTAGGTAAGAAAGCTTCTAGCTCGTTGAAGCGATATACTCCTCATAACCAAGCCCAAATTACGTAAGATCCCAGGTCGCACTCATCAAACTGCGAGACAAGCTTATCAATAGCTGGTATTGCCAGACTTGCACTCCTCCTAGAGTAATATGTAGAGACATGACAAACCTCCTTTCAAACCATTCAACCTTATACCCTCTCAATATCCTGTCGTTGATAGAATACTTCAGACATTGGGTCAATCTGTCTCCTATCCAAACTTAGTGTGAGGGCATTTTGGGCGGGTTAGCCGATGTAGGAGACGCAAAGAAGTCTGATGCTTCGCACAGGGAGCTACAGTTTGGGTCGATACTGATTTGTTCCGTAGAATAGCTCTTCGCATTCAGTGTTGGCAGATAATTTCCATCCTAATTTTATGTCTGAACTTAGATACGGACGGCTGGTCACCAACTCGCGAGCCATTAGCGCGTTTTCCGCCGACGGTAGTAATGGTTCAACGACCTGTGGGTATGTTTCTCTGGTATCTCCAGCCCGAGTCGAAAGCGAGGGCATGAGTCAGTCGAGTTGCTTGGTTCAGCCGCTCGTCGATCTCTTTCTGGAGTCCCTCTCCTCCTTGAAAGTCGAGCTCAATGTGCGGGCAGTCGGCAGGTTTTGTCTTCGAAGGCAAGTAAAATAAGCCTCAAGACCGAACGAAAATGTGGGATCTTGGTTAGGTACTTTGCTCATCCGTTTAACTTGCTCGTCGCTGAAGCTAGAAATCAGACGCTTTAATACAACATCTTCCGGATTGGCTCTCGAGACTCCTTCCTGCTCTTTTCGTCCTGTCTTCCCTGGTGTCATTTCCCGACAATGCATTTCACCATCTTCACCAGTCAACTGCTGTTTATGTCTATTTTCTTTTCTATATGTTCATCTTCTACATCTGTCAGACCGCCAGATTTAGGTCTGATATTGCCTTGCGGTAAATATCTGTGCCTGGATTTGAAAGTCGGAAGGCAATGCCAAACATGAGAGTCCCTAGAACGAAACAGAGCCTGGTGATCAGCTATTTCTTGACAAGCTATCACTACATTCAAGGAAGGCGAAGGATGGCAAATGAAGCCGCGTGATACTGCCAAAAGACCTGAATTTTCAACTGTTCCCATTATTTCATTGCACCCAGGAACATACATAGAGAGCCAACGAATGAACCTCGGTGTCTCCCGAAGACATTTCGCCGCAAGACTCCGAAAATGCAATACGCCCCGACATCCATGTCGTTTCCCTGAAAACAAAGATATTTGTCGGAATAGCTGCAATGGCACCGGCCACGGCCCTCGGCCCCTACGGCCGAGGATCAACTTCATCCAACCTCGTGATTCGATAGCTGGGCCATTCTTTGCACTCTGCAACTTTGGAACCAGACTTCTGAGTTCAGTCAAATTCAAACGGCCTCTGTTCCTTGCAAACTTAGTGAGCGCAAGGAGCGTTCGAGCGCTGAGGTTTCTGAATCTGGCTGATTATGTTGTACTTGTGGGATGATACGGCACATTCAACGGGATCAACGGACGACGCAGGTCACGTTTGCGAGCACGTGACCACCGCCGGACGAAGTGACGGATAGTCAGTCTAGCCAGTGGAAGCGTCATATAGGCACAAGTGAATGTATTGAGATGTCTGTCTGTCTA